>RJWM01007806.1:0-69236 GCA_004363535.1 Dasyprocta punctata | reverse complement strand
TGACAGGCGCATAAGCCACTGAGCCAAACTCCCGGCCCTGTTTTGAGGAATTTGAAGGCAGTAACTATAACCTTAGAAGTGATTTTTATTCCCAAAGGGTACTTTTTATATGCTCAAGTTTATTAAAAACTTATCCTTAAACTCACCCTCTTTTTTGATGTGCAAACTTGCCTAATCTACAGCTAGCTTTTAGTTATTCAATCAAATATCGATGTAGATATTGCTATGAAGGTATTTTGTAGATATAATTGTGGTGCATAATCAGTTAACTTTAAACAAACAAGATTATTCTGGAGCCAGGGTGTAGCTCAGTATCAGAATGCATGCCCACCATACACTAAGACCTGGGTTCAATTCCCAGCACTGAAAAAAATTATCCTAGAGTATCTGGTAGCCCTGGTAAAATCAATTGACAGGTTTTTAAAAATGGACTTAAAGGCTTTCATATAAGAAATTACATCTGTGCATATCAACTTTATGCTTTGTGCAAAAGTTCTAACCTATCCTTTCTGATGATCTTTTCTGTGGATTTTGAATTTACCTAGCTAACCTCCATAACTCAAGATGCTGAAAACTGTTTGCAGTGTATTTCTTAATATATGTCACCTGTTGATTCTGCTTTTATGTCAATTGAGCATTGACAGATTTGGATTACCTACAATTGTTTAATTGGCCAGTGAATGGATGCTGGAGGAATATTAAGAAGTCTAAGAAGTCTAGAGGGTAAATTGCCTGGAACTGATTATTAGTAGAATTATGAATGTTACAAACTCTGCTAATTAGGACTCAGAAGAAAGTGAGGAGCACAGTAGAGAAAACATGAATTTCTTTTGGGATTACCTAACCCATAAACTGTTAGTAGAAATATGGAAGTTAAAGGTGCTGTTAGTCAGGCCTCAACTGGAAATTAAGAACATTCTATTGGAAACTGGAGAAAAGGTCTATATACAATGGCAGAAAGTTTTGTTAGTGAACTCTGTCCTATGATTAGGCAAGAAGTAAATGTTGTAAGCTATGAACCTGAACATTCAGCTGAGGAGATTCCTGAGCAATGAATTTTAAATACAGTCTGGTTTCTTTCTGCTACATAGAGTAAAAATCAAGGAAAGATTGCAGTTTGAGAACAGTCAAATATAAGAAGCCAGGACTAGTTGAGTCGGGAAGTACTCAACCCATTCAGACTGAGAAAGGTGCAGTCATGGAGAGTTTCACTATCAGGAAAGCATACTCTAGAAGAAAACCTGAGAAACTGACTGAATAGCCTTTTTTTAATACTCTAGTAAGATTTTTAAAAAGTCAGAAAATTCAGTCACATAAAGACTCAGTGATGAGAGCAGATGTGTGACTCACATCTTCTTGGTCATCTAAGCAGACACAAAGACTAGGGCTGTGATTTTCAGGAGAGATTTGTGGAGGATCCTCTTATCTAATGGAGTGAATTGCCATGGTGTTCTTGGGGGAACCACAAGATTTTTGAGCACATTGAATTAGGATACCACCAGCTTGGACCAAAAGAGGCAGAGACAATAAGGAATAAAAGAAGGATACTTAATGGATATGGGTAGTAAACAGACTGCAAACTGTTAAAAAGTACTACAGGCCTATAATATTAGGCCTTTGTGAATTAGCAAGGATGATTTAGAAGGCAGTATTAAAGACCACAGGGTTATTCTCAGCTCTTAAATCTAGTGGATTTTTCCCAGCAAGGTTTTGAAGTTACAGACCTCAAATTATAGATATTTTTACTAGAATTCAGAAATCTCAATCAGTCTAGCAAAAGAAGTCTACAAAGCAAAACAATGGGTTAATTCTGGAAGCATTTATTATTTAAAAATACATAAAATAAAAAATAATTTGATACTCAATTGGGAAAAATGTATCATAAAAGATTCCCATTTATTCTGAATTTCATTTTTTGGTGGTGTTATTTTTTGTCTGCTGAATCTTGAAAGAGTCCTAAGCACAGGAAAAGTAATACAAATCTTTAAAAATATTTATACACATCTTTTATGCCAGGCTCATGAAATTGTATGCTAAAGTTATAAGTTAAGTCCATTAAAGTCAATTATCAATTATTAAATTTTTCAAAGGGATTGAAATAGTATGAGAAGACAATATTTAAAATATTAAAGTAATTGACTGCAATTTCCCCAATATTCCTTTTAAAAGTGATATTAGTGATATTAATCTAAAGATTGCTTGAATTTCTCCTTGCCCCTTGTTATGGTTTATATTCCTATGGCCCCACCAAGTCTCATGTAATGATGGCATGGACATAGCTGAGTCTAGCATTTGTGATTGGTTTGTTGTCTGGCACTGGGACTGGCAATGTGAGTGTTGCACCAGCCTAGGGGTGGAGCCAACATACAGTGTAAGGGCGGGAAGAAGGCATGTCTTCTCTCTCTTGCCAGTTTGCACCTTGTTGTTTTGCAGCCACCATAAATGGCTGCACTGCCACGCCACACTGCCTTGGAGCCAGCTGAGTATGAACTGAAACCTCTAAGAACTGTAAGAAATAAACCTTTCCTTCCGTAATTTTGAGTGTCAGGTGTTTTGTCTCAGCAAAAAGAAAAAAGTAACCATGACACCCCTTAAAGATATGAATACTGTATACGCAGAAAAATAACCCAAAGGATGGTGATTCATGCAAGAAAAACAAGGGTAATGGGCAACTCAAATTTAATTTAACAGGTAAGAGTAGTCACACTTAAAAATTTTGTACTTCAATTCTGGGAGGTAAATTTATTAAAATACTCTTCCAAATAAAGTAAAAAGCAACATCTTGTGAATTATTTATGGTACACTAAATGAAAGTTGCCATTATGCTATTGAGTGTTAAATTTCTTGGCTATCATATTACTTCCACAAGTGAAAGCATTGTTTGTAAAGTAGGAGAAGTATTTGCCTTTAGGCTGTCTCAGTGAAGTCATGTTAATGAATTTAACGTGCCCATGTGAAGCCTCAGACCTTCACAGAAGATGATGGTCATATTTTATTTCATTTATTTTTTTATTTTAAAGAGAAAAAACAATAAAAACAATGTTAGAAAATTTCAAAACAAGTTAATAGGAGATTAACAATAATATGTTTCATATTGTTATCTTCAAAGTAGTTGTTTAGATTACAAAATATAGTCATGAAAAATTGATCAAACAGTATAAGCATAAACTTTTCAATAAACTAATAGAAATTAATAGTATAATTATCTTAGTTATATAGATCTATCTCTATCTATTTATCTATCTATCTATCTATCTATCTATCTATCTTCTTTCCCTTTCTTCTTTTCCCCTTTCCCCATTCTAGTTGTTCTTTCCTTTTGAATAATTTCTTCCCTTTTCATGATATCTATTGTCAATTTTGGATCTTATTTATTCTTTCAGTTCCATACAGTGGGGAGATAATGCGATGTTTACACATGCAAATCTGGTTTATTTTCACTTATGAGTATGTTCTCAAGTTGCATCCATTTACCTATAAAGGCCTCGTGTTTCTTTTTCTTTAAAGATGAGTGGTACTCCATTGTATAAAATTTCCACATCTTTTATATCCATTCCTCTGTTGATTGGCATTTGGGTTGTTCCAAGATTTACCTAATATAAACTGTGCTGCTATAAACTTGGGTGAATATATATTGGCTGTGGTATGATGTTTTTAATCCTTCTGGGAAAGTACCATGAAGGGGAATTGCTGGGTTGAATGGGACCTCTAATTCTAGTTTTTGAGGAATCTCCACATTGATTTCAACAGTGGTTGTACCAGGCTACACTGCCACCAGCAGTAGAGAAGCTTCCTTTTTCCCCACAGCCCCACCAACTTTTCTTATTTGTTGATTTCTTGATGATAGCCGTTCTTTCTGCAGAGAGATAGAATTTCAGTGTTGTTTTAATTTGCATTTCTCGAATGACCAATGATGTTGAATATTTTTTCATATATTTATTCACCATTTGTATTTCTTCATCTGAGAAGTGCATATTTATCTCAGATAATCCATTTTTGGATTGGGTCTTTGAAGTTGGGGGACTAGATGTTTTTCAATCCTTCATATGTTCTAGATAAAGTCCTTTGTCTGAGAGACATTTGGCTAAAATTTTTCCCATTCTGTTGGTTTTCTTTTCACTCTGCTGATGATTTCTTTTAATGTGCAAAAACTTTTTAATACAATGAGGTAGCAGTTGATTCTTTGAGGTACTTCCTGTGCAGTTTGGACTTTGTTCATGAGCTCTCTTCTCACCCCATGTCTTCAAGATTTATACCTACTTTCTCTTAGATTTAGTGTTTCTGTTTTAATATTTAGATCTTTGATCCATTTTGAATGTAGTTTAGTGTATGGTGATAGGCATGGGTCTAGTTTTAGTCTTCAGAATGTGGAAAGCCATTTTTTCCAGTATCATTTATTACAAAGGTGATCTTTCTTCCAGTGAACATATTTGGCCCCTTTGTCAAAGATAAGGTGGCTGAGTGTGTTTGTAGTTGTGTCTGCATCTTCTAATCTATTCTACATATCCTCTGGTCTGTTTTTTTTTTTTTCCAGTGCCATGCTGATTTTAACACAATAACTATGTAGCATAATTTCAAATAAGGGATTGTGATGCTTTTGCTTTTCCTTTGTTGCCCAGGGTTTTCTCTGCTATCCTAGGTCTCTTTTGTTTCCAAATGAATTTTAGGAATGTTTTCTCTAGATCTGTAAGGTATACTAATGGTATCTCGACTGGGATTGCATTAAATCTGCGTAACAGTTTTGAGAATATGGCCATTTTCACAATGTTGGTTCTTCTTATCCATGAGCAACAGATAGCTTTCCATTTTCTGATGTCTTCATTGATCTCTTTTTTCATAGTGCTTTAATTTTCAATGTATAAATCTTTTATTTCATTTGTCAGATGGTTTCCTAAGTATTTCATTTTTTGGATGCTGTTGTCAAGAGTGTGGTTTCCCTTATTTCTCTCTCAATGAGTTTGTTGTTTGTGTACACGAATGTTAGTGATTTTTAACGGTTGACCTTGTATCCAGCTACATTACTGAATTTGGTTATTAAATCTAGAAGTTTTTGGTGGAGTTTTTGGGGTCTTCTATGTAGAGTTTCATGTCATTTGTGAATAATGATAATTTAACTTTTTCTTTTCCTATCCTTATTCCTTTTATTTCTCTCTCTTGTGTAAATTCTCTGGCTAATGTTTCCAGAACTATATTGAATAGGAGTGGTGATAGTGGACATCCTTGTTTTGTTCATGATTTGAGAGGGAAATCTTTCAGTTTTTGTGCATTTAGTATGATGCTGGCAGTTGGTATGTAATAGTTGGTTTTTATCTATTCCAATCTTCTGTAAGGTTTTTCTTTTTATGAATGAATGTTTTACTTTATCAAAATACTTTTTCTGCAACTTTTGAGATGATTATGTGCTTTTTGACTTTGGCTTTGTAGATATGGTAAATTAGATTTATTGATTTGTGTATGTTGAACCACTCCTGCATTCCTGGGATGAATCTCAACTTTTGGAAATTAGAGGAGAGGGCAGAAGAAAAAGAATGAGGGAGTAAGCAAGGGATAATCTGGATTCGGTCTGTGGTTTTGGGGGATGGGCTTAGTTTTCTGTGGTTGGAATTCTCCCCAGAAAAGAGAATAGAAAGTAAAAAGGAAAAAGGGAAAAAGAAAAGAGAAAAAGAAAGAAAAAAACAAACCAAAACAACAAAAAGTGAGAACAGGAACAGCTGCACCTGCTTACTTCTATTCCATGTGTCTTTGCCTCTCAAGCACAATGCAGGTTCACCTAATTTACAACCTGTTGGCTTGTATTGTTATTGTTGCTTGGATTTTTTCATGGAACTAGTCTTTCCTGTCCATCTTGTGTGCCCTTGTTGGGACCTTACTGTGTCACTGGCATTCCCTCTGGTCTCTGGGTCTTCTGGAGCAGTTCACCTGAGTCACAGCTGTGGCATTGGTGATGGGAGGGCTTGCGCTGTTCACCCTGGTCCTGGAGGCAGCAGAAATGGCAATAGGAAGGGCCCCAATAGTCATATTTTAAAAATGGAGTATTTAAAGTAAATTATAAGCCGGGCGTGGTGGCGCACGCCTTTAATCCCAGCACTCGGGAGGCTGAGGTAGGCGGAGCATTGTGGGTTCGAGGCCGGCTTGGGCTACAACGCGAGCCCAAGGCCGGCCTGAGCTACATAGTGCGACCCTGCCTCAAAAAACCAGGGCTGGGAGTTTGGCTCAGTGCCTTAAGCGCCTGCCCTGGCAGGCGCGAGGTCGTGAGTTCAATCCCCGGTGCCGCAAAAAAAAAAAAAAAAAAAAGTAAATTATAGAATTTCAGGCATTTGTGAGACTATATTTGTATTACTTTCAGTGCAGACGCTTACACAAATGCACATGCACTTTAGAGGAAAAAGCGTCCCTCCTAAGAAATCCTTACAATTCTACTGGAATTATTAGTGAAATTTATTTGGTGTTTGGTACTGGTATGGGAGAAATATAACTCCCGACCTACCAGATGTCACATGTGCTGAGTTTGTGACTCCCGAAATCAAAGAATGAATTCCAAAGGACAATGGAGGTTAAGAGTAACAAAATTTTATTCAGAGATAACTCCTGAGAGATCCCAAGTGTATTACCACCTAGGCACTTTGTCAGGGGTAATTTGTACAGCAAAATCACAATGTGTATATTCCATGGATCAAACTACAATCAATTTGTAGAATTATAAGTATAATTGCTTAGCTAGTATTGATCCAATGGGAAAACGAGTCACATAGCAAGGGTACATGGCAAAAATAATAGCATTTTGGGGAAGTTATGGGTCTGGTTGTTCTGGTCACCCACCTGGGAGACTGATTGCTGCCTGGACTCACTGGACCAGGTGGGCTAATTGTAGTATAATCTCAAGGTACAGGTTATCACTTAGGGAGGCAGGCAGGCCTGGCCATTGCATCTCTGCCTTGAGCCCTGGCCTTCTTCAAGTGTACCTGCAGCCACCATTCTGATGTCAGTATTTTTCACTCACTTCCTTAAGAATCCTGTTCCTCTCTGACTGTATTTAATTTCTAACTAACTTAGCTGTCTATAATGGTTCAACTGTATGATTTATTTATATTTAGTAATATGACCTATCTAAATGTCAGGAAGAAGTCATTTAACTTTCTATAACCGTGAAATGTCTGAAAAACAAGGAATAAAATCACCATGAAAATGAAGTTAAAATGTTAGGATATTTTTTATGATCTCTAGATTTTATTTCATTGAAAAGTAATACCCTTTGAAATAAATGTACCTTGACTATTGAACAAATGGCTGAAATTCCATAATTTTCTATTTTTAGTAGAATTTTTATTGAATTTATAAAGATATGTATTAAGGGCACATCTTTCATATTAGCCTTTGAATATTATAGTGAAGAACATTCTGATGAAATTGATAATATGTGTAGTAGTATTTACTATTCTTTTTATAAATTCAATTTGTATCATTTATGGTCATTCAAGTGTTATAGATATTTTTGCTCTTTAAGTTGAATAATGTCAGTATTTAATTGTAATATGAGATCAGTAGTCCTTACTTTTAACAAGTTACGTATCATAAGTTAAATAATGTCAATATTTAATTGTAATATGGGATCAGTAGTCCTTACTTTTATTTTAACAAGTTACATATCATTCAGGGGCATATTGTATAAGTCCATTCTTAACTATTTTAACCTTTTGTTTTGAATGTTAATGTTTTCCTATGTCAGTAATTTTTAAAGCCTTATATTTTGGTTTAAAAGGAGTTAACTTTAAGAAAGTTTCATTACTTTAAGAAGAGCAGCTTTAGATTCACTTTCCTTTTTCTAAGACATACATAATTTTTCATATTGATAAATTGGTATCCTTTTTTTTAAATGTACTAATGAACAGAAAAAGCTTGAATAAAAATGGCATGACAAAAAAGTATGACATTCACTTATTTCAAATCAAAGAAAATGAATGCAACATAAAGTGCCTTAACTGAAAAGTGACAAGATATTAAAAGCAGAGCATGTAGAAATTGGTCATTTAGAATGAGTTATGGATTATTGCCCACCAGTCCATGCTCACAGATAACACCCTGTACTGAAAGTCTCATGTAACTGAAAAGGGACTACAAGGCTAAATTAGCTTGTTAATTAATACATAATATTCATAGTGAAAGAAAATCTTCATTAACTGTTAACTTTGGGCCTGTGATCTTAATGTTAGTATGAAGTTAGCTTTTTCTCTTTTATATTGGAGATAAATTTAGCCAGTAAGAGAAGGTGGCAGTTCTGTATTCACTACTACTTAGATCTTAATGTAGGCATTTTATTTCCCTGAAATTGAAGCATTTGCCTTTATGGCAAATGAAGTGCTTTAGTATAACGAATAAGCATAATCCTATCAAATAAAATTTCCAAACAAGATTTTTAAGCTAAAGGAATTAGAAAGATATAAATCCTGGTAAGTGCAAATAGGTCCTTTTAAACCAAGCAGCTGCAACTATTTGTAGTTGTTCTAGTTTCACGTTTTTTCTTTACAATTTCAAAGAGAAGCTCTGTCCTATCTTATTTCCTTATTTTGGGGGTTAAGAAAATTTTCAGGTTTTTAGATAGTTTACCCATGTGGTATTTTGTGATGTAATTTTCCACCCTAGTGTCCTTCATACCTGGGAAAGTTATTCACTGCTTGAGGCTCTCAAATCCTAAAGACTAAGGCCAAACAAACAAACAAACAAAACAAAAACAAAAAATAAACAGGGTTCACTCTTCAGCTTCACAATGGTTCTAACTTCCTTTTCTTCTGTTCACAAAGGAGAAAGCAAGGTTTAAAATTGTATAGATAATATATTTGATTTATATACATGTCTTGGAGGATGTGTTTGATTTTGGATTTGTTTTTATTAGAATGGAATAATTTTTAGCTTTTTACTTTTGAAAAAAATAGAAACATCCCAGTAATATAGTTATATTCAAAATGTGCATGAACATGTTCATTCCCAAATCTGAATTTTTATCATTGAAACGGAACTATATGAAAACTAGACATTTTCACTCTTAAATGGATGTGCCTTGAAAATATACTTCTCAGTGAACTAAATAAGTCACACATATGTAACCATCATATTGTTGCACTTGTGTGACAAACTGAAAGAAAATCTATGTATGTTTATAAAAAATTAGTGAAGGTAGTTAAAGAAAAAGAATTTTGAGTGAAAAATAGTTTTCACAAGGTCATTTTCAGATTTCATTTTTAATGTGAAATGTTCTTTTGAAAATAATATAGCAGTCATAACAAAAAAGTTAGTCATATAGATGGTTTCTCTTGATTCATTGAGGGGAAAGTTTTGTGCTAATAATTTTCTGGACAATGTTTCATGTCTATATTTTATATTAAAAAACTACTGTGAATATAACAATATGCAATGTGTTGATTATTGTTAGTCTCCTATTGGCCTGTTGTGAAATTCTGTTTTACTGTAATCTCTTATTTTTCTTCTGTTTAAAACAAAAAATAAAAGAAAAAAAAAAGAAAACTCAAAATACACAGATAGAGTACTTATACACATAATGCTGAAATAGATATGGCACTATAAGCTCTCAGACCAGGAAGCGTCCTTTCATTCTTTAGTTCTAGTTCCACACATTGTCCTCAGTGGTCAGTGCTTAGAATTGTCCCATATAATAGGGTAAGAATGCTCTAGTCTTAGAAGGAAGAAATGAAGGATGAATCTGAAGTGTGAGAAATTGACTGGTTCAATAGTTTCAAGTCTATTAAAGCTAGCTGAAGCATTAGAATTCTAAGTTTGTGCATGATAGGGAGGAGACAGTGAGGAGACAGAGACTATGTATTACTTTGAGCAAGGAGAGTTTAACATGAATAATTATTAAGTATGACAGGAATTGGAGTTACTGCAAGTATCAGCTGAGGTATAGAAAGAACTCTAAAGAATTGAGAAGAATGGGTACATTGAGAGGCCTGAGGTGGAGTAGCTAAGGAAGGTCATTTTAAAGAAAGTCACTCTCCCCCACACTGGGGTGCTGATCTCTTAAGAGAAGGCGTAATTGTTTAGTGGATGTTGGAGATGTTTACTTACGTGGCTACTCTGTGGTTGATGATGCTGAAATTTGTGCCATGTAGTAGGGACAGGTGTTCTGATCACACAAGGAAGACAATGAATGACGGATTTGGAGATGTGAAATAATAGATCACCTATCTCTCTGTCAGTATCAGAAAGTAGAAGTCTACTTTCTTAATCAGGAGGAGGTTGGAAGGAAAATGTAATAAGGTTAGAAAAGATTACATGTAATAGTGCAAATGGAGGTTTTCTATTAGTCTGTCTTTTCCCTGAAATATTTCTTAGGTAGAGTCACTTCAGATGCTTACTAGACTGCTTCACTGAATTTTAGGACACTTAGCAAAGAAGAGCTGAAATTACAAACCGGAGGACAAATAGCCATAACCAGAGTTTTCTGGTCTACTAGTTAATGCATATCATGTGTGGTTGTTAAAGGTTTGTTTGCAACTAAGAGCTTCCTTAGATAATCCAAATGCCTCAGCTTCCTTTGCAGACTAAGATTTGGGCAAATTATTTAAATGATCTGGACCTCAGTTTTCTTCATGTAAAAGGACATCATAATAGGACCTACTTTCTAGATGTGTTCTAAAAATTAAATATGCTAATATTTTTAAAAACTTGGATCAGTTTTTGACACCTAATAAATGTTATGGAAATGTTGGTTTGTTAGTTATTTTTCTCTCCTTGCTGAGACAAAATACCCAGTACCCAAAATTAAGAAAGGAAGGGTTTATTTAGCTCACAGTTTGTGGAAGTTTCAGTCCATAATCAGTAGACTCCAAGGCAGGGTGGTGTGGCTGAGGAGCAACAGTTCAAAGTGGCAGAAAACAGCAAAAACAACAAAAGTGAAAAAGGGGGAGAGCAAGTGTTATGGTTTATATATTGTGTCAACTTGAGAAGTCTAGAAACTTAATTAAGTAACTCAGCAGCTCTACATCCTGGGGTGTAGAGCACAAGCACTGACCTGGCCATTGTGTCAATTTGAGAAGGTCAAAAGTTTAGCTGAGAGACTCAGCAGGGAGCCAGGGTTCTTACTTTGTAAACATCCTCATCCTGTGCAAAGGAAGGTAAGGAGATTTGTGAATGCTACACCCACTCTGGGGGCGGGGATGACCTGTGTACAATACAAGGGAGGAGAAGAAGCTTGCTCTTGCCCCCTTTTACTCTGCCTGCTTTGGCTCCACTGCTGCTTGGAAGTGTTGCCCCTGTGCCATGCCACCCTGCCTTGGAGCCAGCTGATTATGAACTGAAACCTCCAAAAACTGTAAGCTAAATAAACCTTTCCTTCCCTAATTTTGGGTGTCAGGTGTTTTGTCTCAGCAACAAATGAAAAGTAACTAAGACCGCAAGCCTCTTTCTCCCCCTTATGTTGTGTGTAGCCTGCTCTCCCTGGGCAGGGGTGGGACTCTCATCATTTTCGTGTCCTGTCTTGCACATACTGAGGGTGTTTACTAAGTGAGATCCCCAGCCTCCTGCTGAGTCACTTAGTTAAATCTCTAAGCTTCTCAAATTGACACAATGAAACAACCATCCCTGTATCCTAGGATATAAACAGCCACTCAAGAACATGTCCTCAACACCCTAGGATGCAAAACTACTGAATTACTTAGTTAAATTTCTAAACTTCTCAAATTGACACAATAAATCATCCTAAGCAGTTGGTCAAAGAAAAGAAAATCTTTCAAAGTCTATGCATTTTTGTATTTTCTTAAAGACAGCCTAGGGATATTAATTCTTATGTAGGTCTAGTTTATGGAACTTTACATAAGATTTTTCTCAGATTAATCAGAGTCCACTGATTAATGACAATTAAAAATTAAAATATATGGTTAGATTATAGAATATGTAATATGAGCGGTTATTTTAATTTCTTTTCTATAGATTTAAACACTGACTTAAACTGATCGCACTTGAAGTAAAGCCCGTACTCTTTAATTTTTGCAAGGAATTGTGTGAATGCATAGTAAGATTCCTTGTTATCAGTGTATTTCTCAGTATCAAATTAAGTAGTCTGTGATTTGGTTTTTGAAAGGTATAAAACATTTTGCAAAATGTCTAAAAGTTAAGGTTTCAAAAAATTTCCTCTTTTTTTTTTTAAACAGAGAGACAGAAATATAATGAGGTGATCAAAAAGTCTGAGGCAATTGAAATGATATTCACACTGTATCCTCCTCTTGGTGCTCATGTTGTCAGTAACACCCGTATCAAGTCAACCTGGCTGAGGCCCATAATCAATGGAGAGGAAGGATACAAATATATCGGTAAGATGCTCAACTTTATCTTCTTATAATAAAGAGGAAATGATGGTTTCTGCTAAGTAACTCCTATTCATCATTAGATGATATGGAGTGACACATAGGCCCTCTAAAATGTTCCATTTGCTTCCTAGATAGTTTGTCTGCAATCCAAAAAGTGACCATTTCATGCTTTGGTGACTTCTGTAGAATAGCGCAAATACGATGTGCTTATCCACTTACCTACTGATGGACATTTGAGCTGTTTTCATTTTTCAATTGCTACAGAAAAAGCTGCTATAAACATTCATGTACAGGACTATATTTTGATATATGTTTGCATTTCTTTTAGTTGCAGTATTTTCCAAAGTGATTATACCATTTTAAGTGCTGCACCAGCAGAGAAACAGGAGCTACACATGTTCCACAGCTATGTTTACACTTGTCTGTCTAATTTTGAGTAATCCAATAGACATGTATTAGTATCCTAGTCTGGTTTAATTTGAATTTATCTAGTAAATAATGATATTTGATATCTTTTAGTATATTTGTCATTTATGTATATTTGTCATTAAAGCATCTGTTCTTTTGGCCATTGTGATATTGTTTAGGATTTTTAAGTTTTTAGAGTCCTCAGATATTTTTGGCACAAATCATTTAACACATACATACTTTGAAAATATGATTTATTTTTTCTTGCCTTCAATAATATGTTTTGAAAGGGCACTTCTAATTCTGATAAAATCTCTAATTTACTATGGTATTCCTTTCTGACTTGTTTTTCTTTTTCCTTTCATATTCAACAAATATTGACTGGATTTATAGTCACAGTTTTTTTTTAATATCTTCTGTAGTCTCAGGTTTCATATTTCAGTGTATGGTAGGTTTTGATTAAATTTTGTGCATGGTTCAAGGTATAAATGGAAGCTGTTTTTATGCATTTATATCCAAAATTTTCAGTGGTGTTTGTGGGAAAGACTGTCCACCTATGAACTAACTGCATTTTTGTCAAAACCAAGTATGCAAAGAAGATACATAGTTGGCAACCAAGCACAAAAAATGCACATTAAAACCATGATGCCTTACCTCCATTTACCTACAGATAGACTAGAATTTAAAAAATATTAAAATCTAGCAATACAAGATAGAACAAGGATGACTAGGATTAGAACATACATTGCTTCTGAGAATGCAGCACAGCATAGCCACTTTGGGAATATTTTGACACTTTCCTATAAAATTAAATATATTTTAACCATAAAACTCAGTCATCTTACTATTAGGAAAATTTCCAAGATGAATGAAATCTTTGATTTTTTTCTTACAAAAATTTGTATATTGATCTATATAGCAGCATTATTCATGATTATCAAAAGTTATAAACAACACAAATACTTTCCAACTAGTAAATGGATCAACATAACTTGGCATATTCATACAATGGTACACCATATTAAATACAAAGGAATGAATTACTGATAAAGAAAACATGGGTGAATCTTAAATATATCATGGTAAGTGAAAGAAGTCAGACTCGGAGGGGCCATATATTGTATGATTTGGTTTAAATTACACTTTGAAAAAAATCAAAACCATATGAGCGAATATCAGGCCTGTGATTGCCTGAGCCTAATGTAGCTGGTAAAGTTATATCAAGGTCAGAATTAGGGAGTCTTAGAGTAATGTACCTCTTCTCTATATTGATCAAGTAATCGGTTATACAACTGTATTAGTCAAAACTCATAGAACAGTACACCTTATTAGAACATTTTATTATATGTAAAAATTTAAAAACTAACCAGAAAATAAGAAGAGGATTTATTCAGTTGCCCAATGGTCCTGTAAAATGGTTTACATCATTAGTCATTAGGAAAATGTGAATTAAACCATGGTGAAACATTACCACACAGTTACCTAAATGACTGACATTGTAAGACTGGCCATACCAAGCATTGGCAAGGATGTGTAAAAACTGGAACTCTAGTATTCTCCTAATGTAAAATAGAACAAACAGCATATAAAATAGTTTATTGTCTTGAAAAAGTCTTATATATAGTTAAATATACACCTACCATACAGCTCAGCTGTTACACAACTATGTATGTAAGAAAAAAGAAGGTATGTGTCTGTTCAAAACTTGTACACGAGTATCTATAGAATCCTTTCATAAGTGAAATGCACATCAAAAATGAATGGAGAAACATGTTATGCTATGTGCATGTAGAATACTGAGCAATATAAAAGAAAAAAGTCTTGATAATATTGACAGATAAAACAACTTGGTTGAATCACGAAATAATTTTACTAAGTAGAAGAAGACAGATAAAAAAAGAGTACACACACACACACACACACACACACATTATATGAGTTCACTTACATAAAACTCTAGGAAGTGAAAACTAATTCGTAGTGCCCAAAGGAGATGTGGATTCAAGTTGGGAGTGGAAGGAAGCAAAGATGGGTTAAAAAAACTTAAGATGATGAAAACATTTGTCATTTTGATTGTGATGATTTGTTTGTGGACATAGACATGTCAAATTCATCATATTATACACTATATATGGTTCATTTTTATCATTTTTATCTCAATAAGGCTATAAAATGACATTTGAAACCATAAAGAACCAAAGCATTGAAACATTAGTTTTGGCAATATTTTCGAAAGATGTTCTCTTTAAGTTTAAAAGCTTCTGTTTTAGAACCAAGAGAGTTATCATAGTACAGTGGTAGAGTTTGCAAGGGCCTCATTTTTGTCCCTAGCACCATAATAAGCAAAGGGAGGAAGGGAGGGAGGAAGGGAGACAGAGGTGGCGGGGGGAAGGGAGGAGAGGAGAGGAGAGAGAGAGAGAAGGGAAGGGAAGGGGAAGGTGAGGAAGAGGAATAGGGAGAGGGAGAAGAGAGGAGAGGAGGGAGAGGGAGAAAGAAGACAGAAAGAAAAGAAAGAAAGAAAGAAAGAAAGAAAGAAAGAAAGAAAGAAAGAAAGAAAGAAAAGAAGGAAAGAAAAGGAAAGAAAGACAGGAAGGAAGGAAGGAAGGAAGGAAGGAAGGAAGAAGAGAGGAGGAGAGAAAGAAAAGAAAAGGGAAGGGCAAGGCAAGGCAAGGCACAAATTCATTGAAATTTCACCTGACTGATGCATTTGAAGGAATACTTAAGTACTCGGTTCTGTGGTAACCTACAGGATGAACACGGAAAGATAAAGAATATAGTGAAAAGAATATGTTAAATTGAATAACTGGGTTCTGTAACATGAATTGAGACCCTGGTTGCTATTTAATTTTTCTTTGCAGTTTTCATCTAAAATTTCTAGAACATGACCGATTTCATGCTAAAGACTTGTATTTGGTGTCTAGATTCCATTTCCAAGTATTTTTAAATAAAATAAGTAAGAAGGAAATACACAAGTGGCTTTATGTTATACCCCAAGGACTCTACCTCCCAAGATTTTATGGTGATTTTTCCTCCCTTCTCTTTTAATAAGTGACCAGAGCCTTGCATCTTGTTGAATTATACTTGTTATTAAATTGACTGACAAATAAGTTGAAGCATTTGCCTTGAAAAGATTAGTCTATTATAGAAATGCTTTCTGAAACTAAGTAACTCCTAAACATTTTAGGGAAGATAGCTCTGGGATTTAATGATGTGTTCCAGTATTAAGACTCCACAGTGTGAGCACTCTTCTTTATTGATTTCACTCTGTAGATTCAGAGATGCACCATCAGGAAGGACCAATGAATAGTTAATAGAACCACACATGCTCTATAAATGCCTTGAATTGCTAACAAATTATCTAGTATCAAGACTGCCTCTCTAAGCATTCTCCTAGCTATCAGTATTTTTATATTTCATAATTCTTACCTGAGTGGTGTCCATGTAACTGGAAGGCTGTGTAAGTCATAATTTTAATTTGCTTAATGCACATGAAGACTGAATAACTTTTTAATCAGATCAAGTAAAAAGTCTTTACTCTTCCCCCAGGAATACAAATCTTGTCACACTTAGTTCATAAAGGCTTTTTTTGAAAGCTAGGCTGTTAACATGTCATTGCTGCTTTTTCCTTGTGAGCTCTGTCCTTGAGCTCTTCTGACCTTCTGGCCTGTTACAAAAACTGCATTTATTTCTGTCCTTCGGTATGCTTTTGTGACCTTAGTTAATGCTCATCCTGGAAGCTGTAGATTATATTTTGGAACATCTTAGGCCTATAGCTCTTGGAATTCTAATGGATATACCATGGAGGGGTAGATTACCTGTTAATCTTTCAAGGAAATCATCCAGGGTGTATAAATGGATGATTAAATTACTGTCTGAAACCAATGGTCCATTTTAACTGAATTCATATTATTGTATTACTATAAGGTTTTGAATTCATTCAGATCCTGAGTAATGAGCAGAGACCTCTAGTTCTACTGCTAGTTCTTTTTATATATAGTTTACAATGCTTCGAATCATAAATTCTACTTACCCTTATGCCATATGATTATTTAAATTATGCAATTAACACCAGAACCTCATTTTCTGTCTTAATCACTGTTTTGTTACCCATTTAAAAAGTGCAAAGCATCATGATATGTCATTTAGTTTGTTCCACTACTTTTAGACAAGATTTGACGTATGCTAGCCTAAGGAGCATCTATCTCATCCTTAAAGGTTGCAGTTAGATAGTTGCCCTTATTTGCAAATCTGACTTTTGATTATCTTAGAATTATTGACCTTGTAGCATAAGTAACATAAGACCTTCTTTTCTTATACACCCTTAAGTGTAGGTTAACTTTTTCAGTATTTACACAATAAAGGCTGAACATAGATTATTATGACCCTTTTCTAAAATTGACCATGTAAGGCATTTTAGAGAATTTTTTGTAATCTTTAATTTCTTAATACTTCTCTAAACTTTTTTTTCGTATTTCCCATTTCTTTTAGTGATGGAAGTTGGAATAAGATGTAATGATCCAATACATGTCTGCATTATTTCACCATAATCTTAGTTACTGATGCTTATAGTTTTGTACCATTTTAAGAGTATTTAATGAACTTTGCAATATTTATTTGTTCCTCTACCAATAAATTTTATCTTGTTTATTGTCAC
Organism: Dasyprocta punctata; assembly: GCA_004363535.1. Taxonomy (NCBI): domain Eukaryota; kingdom Metazoa; phylum Chordata; class Mammalia; order Rodentia; family Dasyproctidae; genus Dasyprocta; species Dasyprocta punctata. The sequence continues at coordinate 51,854 of RJWM01007806.1, read as the reverse complement.
ATTTTTTGTGATTACTTTAAATGTATATAATTTATTTTGCTTCTTAAATTTGCCCTAGTTTCCTTTTACTTTTTAAAGATGTTTGTATTTATTACTTTTTTCAAAACTAAGCCACACCCATTCTTTAAGGGAATCTGTAGGATTAGTGTAGATGAAAAAAACTGAAATTCTGACTTGAAAGGAACTGTGCATATTTTATGTCTACTCAGATACAGGATATAATTTATTATCATTTGGAGTAACTTCAAAATATTATGGCTATTTCATGTCAGGATTTACCTCTATGGTACCTTCTTTCTTGCGAAGATGAATGTAGTCATTGAACAATATATTTCATGCCCAGATGAACTTGAAAAGTTGTTCAGGTGTATATCTTTTGATGTCTTCTTTACCAAACATTTAGTGCTCAAAGCCTCCACTTGCTGCTTCTCTAACTTTTCCTTTTGTGTTCATTGCTAACAGCAAATGACATGAATGTGTTTTCACAGTAAGTGTAATTGCCTATGGGAAAAAGTTTTTATGTCTACATAGTTCAGTTGCTTGAAACTTTCAATTGCAGTATCCTCATAGGAATCATTCAGAAGAAAGATAAAAATGGGTACTATATTCTGTCTGATTAAAGTTTTTCAACTCTGCTCAAGTTACTAAAACTTCTTTAGGTTGATGAATTAGGACTTCCTCATTTATTGGAAGGAAACTGCTCTGTGTCAATGCCATTTTCCTTTAGAGTTCACTGATAAAATCATACGTGGGTCTCCAACCCTCTAAATCCAGTTTATCAGACAGGTTGTAAGTACTTGAGGAAAAAGATATTAAAATGGCATCAGGTCTCTATGATGAAGTGTGGGTTGCACATTTCTAGCAATGTATCACTCAATGCTTTATTGCTCAGTATTTTAAAATAAAAATTAGAAGATTAATGCTTCAATATAACCTCTGTTTCTATTATTTAGCAACTATTTTTTTTTTTCGGCACTGGGAATCAAACTCACAGCCTCACATCTGCCTATTTAGCAACTATTAACTGAGTGCCTCCTCCATGTGTGGCAATAAAAATGAGAAATAATTTAAACTTAATCCTTGCCCAAGCAGATCCAAAAAACTATCAGCATTTTTGATTTAGTGGGCCCAGTGAGTGGTCCTATGGTTACAGAAAAACCAATATCAAACCAAATGGAAGACTCTTTGCACGGAGGAGTTAGAATACCACTATTGATTGTATTGCCAGTGGGATCATAGTGCCAGTAGGCTAACAGGATCAAGACCAAATCACTAAAACTGAGGCAGTTTTGGGTTCAGTTTAAATACAGTTTACAAGCAGGAATCATGAGGCTTTACATGATTGGCTACATGGATTGAATTAAGTTATATTTTGTCAGGAAAAGTAACTCTAAATATATTTGCTTAAAAGAAATTATCATAACATGGGAACATCCTGGGGATGAGGGGAAGGAGTTCAAGTGGAGCAAGAAGAGTTAAAAAGTATTTTCTGACTGGGTTACTTCACCCCAATCAGAGCCCTTGAAGCCAGTGAGAAGCAGTATATTTTCTTAATTATGGGAAATATAAGCTGAGAATAGTCAGATTGGCTCAGTACATTATCAGAAATAAAGCAGCTAGACCCAGACAGTCAAGGCTGACTGACTTCAGCAGGGTGTTTTTGTGACAGGCAGCAGGAGCACAGGCAGAGGCTACTATTTGATTTTAACTTGCTTTAACATGTTTGTTGTTCTATAACTGTGCCTTTACTAATCATATAATTATTCTCTTACACTATTGGTCCATGTGTCAAAGAGAATGTTGCCAGATGAGTAACCTAAAAATATCTTGATTATGTTTAAAAGTGACAAAGGGATGACACTATTTCAGTGTTTAAAATAAAAACACAAAACCAAATTCATAGTCAACTGAGTAAGAATAAGAGGAAATTAGATTAACGAAGAATGGTCTCACTAAACAAAGAAAATTGTTGATCTTATGTAAGTTTTTCCCCCCTATTGGGAATCAAACCCAGGACCTTGTACTTGCCAGGCAGGCACTGTGCCACTGAGCTATATTCCCAGTCCTTATGTAGGTTTCTTTGGGAAGCATGGAAACCAGTCTCAAAAATGGCCTCAATGACATATTTCCTGGTGTTTATGCTCTTGTGAGTTGCTCTATCAACATTATATCAGGATTGGCCTCTGTTAACATGAGAATACAACAGAGGTGACAGTGTATCCTGTCTGAGGCTAGGTCATAAAACATTTTCTGGCTTCTGCCTTATTCTCTCTTGGATGAGTTGCTCTCATGAAAACTAGCTGACCCATCATGAGGATACTCCAGCAGCCCTGTTGAGAGATCTCTGTGATGAAGACCCGAGACCCTGTGACTGTAGCCAGTCAGGAACTGAGATCTGTGTGACAATGCAGTGAAGAAGCTGAGCCTCCAGCCCCAGTCTTTCAATGACTGACACTCTAGGAAGCCCTTGATGGCAATCTCTGAGAAACCGTGATCCCCAGCCCCAGTGGTTACTCCAGTTTCCAGATGCTCAGAAGCCACAGGAGATAAATGCTTGTTGATTTAAGCTTCTAGTTTGGGGTAATTAGATAACTGATAGAGATAGCATATAATTCAGTGATTGGTGGTTTTGGGCAGTGGGAGTAAACAGAGGCTTCTGTATGTAGTTACACAGGAAAGAGTTTCTGATTAGCTTTCAGGAATGTGTTACGAGAGTATGAGTTTTGTTCACAGATTTACTTTCAAAAATAGGATCTCTCACTGATTGGTTGGTATTAGTGCATTTAGCTGTCACTGATTTTTAATAAAACAAGTTTTAAATTGGTAGTGAGATTACTTGCGACCTGTGCCTATAGAATCATGATTGATTAAAGATGTTGGAAAGGAGCTTCTAGTTTTTATTCGTTACTATAGGTGTATTGTTTTTGACTTTTCTTAGGAGTATGGTGAAATGTTATTCTCAATAAATAGACACAGGAAGAAACAAATAGGTATTTTGTGCTGATCGATATAAAATAAACAATTAAATATAATTGTGAAACAAAGAATAGGTACTGACTACATCTTGCAGTGTAAGAGATGATTTTATGAAAAAGATGATGTATGAATTTGTTATTGCACAATAGGGTCACTGGGTAGACCAAGGAAAAAAGTGTTATAGGCAATGGAAGAGCATGAGAAATCTATATATCCATGTATCTATATATCTATATCTATTTATTTATCGCTCTCTCTCTCTCTCTCTCTCTCTATATATATATATATATATGCTTGTTTTGAGAAAGTTTTCTCTTTGTTTATATTTGTGCACAACCTAACACAGGATTTTTTTTAAAACAATAATTTTAATGTATCCAGATAAATTGGTCAGAGAGTATATAAAAGCAAATTAAGTTAATAACACTTCAGAAATGTACGCTCTTATTTTATGTAGATACTAACATATACTCTGCACATATGCAGTTAGAGATTTTATGTGCATAACTAGAGGTTTTGTATAAACCAAATATATACATAGATATATACATATATATGTATATATATAACTAAAGGTCAGAGTAATTTTTCATGCATTAAAGGTATTTATAGAATAAACTCAGTTTTTTACCATGCAATAAAGAACTTGGAGGTTTTTTATAAAAGTGTCTCTACCTACCAAAACTTGATATAAAAGGACACTGTCTTGAGTAGAATCTCACTCAATGTTCATTTACTCTTATTTTAGATGCTAAAGAAAGTGTAATCTTACTTTAGATGCTAAAGGAAGTGTAATCTTTTTTGAGAGAAATTTCTCTCAAAGCAATGTTTGTTAACTGTACTAGACCCAATTACCACTCAATGCCACAACTTTCATAAAGTGAAATACATAGCTAATACAATGATCTAAATTACCTGCACACATAGTTACTTCTTTGCAAAAATATCACTATAACTAGGCATTTATAAATTTAAAAATGTATATATTATATAATTTATAATCAAGATAAAAATAATGAAATATAATCTATATAAAATTTATATGTATATTTAATGTGTGAAATTATGTGGGTAGTGCTATATATTAGAAATGATAAATACAGCATAAGGCAGTATATAAAAATATGTGCTTTGATACATAAATGCTAAGGCATTGCTGTACTAATGAAACAGTCAAATGCTTACAGATACACAATAAATGTGATGGCTATAAACAGATTGATGCAAATGTTTTACATTTTTGGCTCAAATACTTTGAGAAAGTTTACTTCTGGGGTTTGTGATTTTTAAAATGATGAACAGGTCTCAGAGTTGTGAATGTCAGTGTTTCACATTGCTTGTATTCTAAAAAAGTTACCGTATATTAAAATAGTGCTTTTGAAAAACTTTGTGTTTCTATGTAAAAAGGAATTTGCATTTTATGCTCACATAAGTAGAAACAGGATTTTCTCATATAAGGGTGTGCAGAATATTTGTTTAGGATATGGGATTTGTTATTCCTCCACTGGACTCTTCCTTTTGTTAAAGAATGAGTTATATTCCAGAGGCCCCCTTTTAGTAAGTCATTGGCGATAATGCCAGTCATCATGCCAACCAACACTACGTATTTGAAAGTTTTTAAATTCCCCTAGAGAGGTCCCTTATAGAAGAGATTGTGCTAAGAATAGATATGTAATTATATTTATATAATATATGTACATATGTGTATATATATAATTTGTAGAGAGAGAGACATGCCTTGAAATTATATTATATATGTATATGTATTTAAAATTAAAAAAATTATAATTTGAGTTCATTGACCAGGTGGTGAACATGTTTGAAAAGCCTAGCAGTTTCTAGCATCTACTATAGTTATTGTGATGATTAATTTCATGATTCACTGCTGCTAAGCTAAGAGATACCCAGGTAACTGTAAAATATTATACCTGGTGTATTTGTAACTGGGTTCCTGAAATAGATTGGTATTTGACTCAGTAAACTAAATAATGAAAAGTTATCTTTACTAAGGCAGACTGGCATCGTCCAATCTGCTAAGGCTTCACAAAGAGCAAAAATGGAAAAAGGACAACCTCCCTCTCTGATTGAGCTCTCCAACTTTGAACATCCATGCTCTCCTACTGTGGGAGCTGGTATCTTGGTTCTTATGCCTTTAGGCTCAGACCAGGACTTAACACTGTCAGTTCCCACCTGAAAACCAGGCCGGAATTTTTAACACTGGCTCTACCTGGTTCTCAGGTGTTCAAGCTGTACCAAACAACCGTTTCCCCCAGGTATTTGGAGTGCAGATGGAGGATCATGGACTGTCTTAGTCACTGTCTGTGTGCTTTGTTTTTCTGGTTCTGTTCCTCTCAGAACATGCACTAATTCAACTGTTTTGATAGTAAAATGGTATAGTGAATTTATTTTTATTTTTTAATTTTGGTTTATTAGTACGTGAGTAGGGTACATAATGTTTACATTCCTTGTGGGAAGTTGGTGCATGTATATAACACATCTTCATCCATTTTTCCATCCCTTCACCCTTCCCCTCTTAGTTAATATTTATTCACTTCATAATCTTTTAAAATTCTGAGTGCTCTATATTTCATGTGTTTTCTCATTTCATCTTAGTAATCTATGTGATAGATGCCATTACTAAACTCATTTTACAGAGAACAATATCTTATCCTATCAAGGATAAATAATTTCCTTGAGAACATACCACTACTTTGTGGTACAGCCAGGATTCAGCTCAGTCGTTTGATGCAGGGAAAATACCACTTTCCTGTAAAGTGCCATGAATATGGTGATTTATTTTGATGGAGATGGTTTTGAGTCATCAAGAAAATATTAACTTATGGTTAGTTTATTTATTTAGAATTCAGTGAAGTGCATATAATAATTTACCTTAACATAATAATGCATACATATTTATTTATAAGGATGGTAATTATAGTGTTATAATTATAGTAAATGTTGAAACAATTCAGTGCCCCATGTTAAGGAAATTATTAAGTAAATATAACTCATAAGTAAGATAGAATTTTGTGTTACTAAATATTTACTTATTTGGAAATATGAAATATATTTTTAATGAAAAAAGTTATAGAACAGCATGGTATAAGACATTTTCACTTATTTAGGTAAAATATGTGTACTTTTATTTTTTATTAATTTATTTATTTTTGCAGCACCAGGGATTGAACTCACAACCTCATACCTATCAGACAGGCACTTAAGTCACTGAGCCAAACTCCCAGCCCTGGTTTTTTGAGGCAGGGTCACACAGTGTAGCTCAGGCCAGCCTTGCGCTCATGTTGTAGCCCAAGCCAGCCTCGATCTCACAATGCCCCTCCTACCTCAGCCTCCCGAGAGTGCTGGGATTAGAGGCGTGTACCACCATGCCCGGCTTGTGTACTTTTATGATATACCTATTTTATTTCTAGATTGTATTAATCTACTTGACTTTATTTGCTATTTTAATGTGACTGAACTTTATATTCTTTACATATACTACACAATTTGATGTAGATATTGTACTTGATAATGAAAGATTGGGACTTGAGAAATACCAATCTGAACCACTGTATGTATTACATATCCTAAATTTAAAAATCAAAAAGTACCTTCTTTTATATTGTTCTTGGTTGATGAATTTGCCTCTTATTTTATTTTTCTGTATTTTTTATACAGAAGAGAACATTTGTGATGTGAAAATAAAATAAATCTTTTTTGAAGGAGAAAATAAAGTCATGTCATTTTTTATTTTTTGAGGGTGCGGTTCTGATTTTAATTAGTATGTGTTTGCAGTACATAATGATTGTGTTCACTGTAGGGCACTGGTACCTGTGCATAATACATTTCAATTCCCTCCCTCCCATATTCATCTTTTATTTTTCTAGCATCAGGCATATTTGTTTATAAAACTTTATAATTTTCATACATACAGATTGAAAACCAGATGGATAGGCCAAGGAACATATAAAACATGGGGGACAATTATACTGAGTCAAGGTGCACATTTAGACACATTTTTGCACTGACTTATCGTATCTTTTCCTTTCACTTTTCTCCTATTTTCTATCTTTTATTATGTATATATAGTTTTCCATATGAAAGGAAACTATGTGGTGTTTAAACCTGCAAGTCTGAGTTATTTCACTTACCATTATAGTCTCAAGATGCATTGATTTTCCTACAAATGACTCACATCTATCCTTTTTATGGCAGAGTAGTACTCCATTGTGAATAAACACAACTTTTTTTATCCATTGATGGACATATAGCCCATTATGAATCATGCCACTGTAAACATGGGTATATATTTATCACTATGTCAGGATATTTTTCATTCTTTTGTGAAGATATCGTGAAGGGAACTAGCTGGAATTTCTACTTTTACTTTTTCAAGGAATTTCCATATGAATTTCCATCAGTGACAGTCCTACCAATAGTGGAGAAGGGTTGCTTTCTGCCTACAGCCACGTCAGTATTTCTTATTGGTGGATTACTTAATGATGGACATTCTTTCTAGATTGAGACGAAATACCAGTTTTTTTATTTTTTATTTTTTTTATTTGCATTTCTCAAATGACCAGCATGTTGAACATTGTTTTCATGCATTTCTTGGTCATTTTCATTTCTTCATCTGAGAAGTGTCTGTTCATTTCAGTTGCCCACTATTTAGCTGGGTCTTTAAATTTAAGAGGTTTGTTATGGTTTGTGTCTGAATGTCCCCCAAAAGGCTCATGTGGTTGTTGTGGGGGGGGAGGGTTTCTGAAGGTGGCTGAATCAAGAGTTTGTGATTGGTTTGTTGTCTAGTGTGGGGTTTGGAGTGTGACTGGTACACCAGCCCTAGGGTGGATAGCCCACATTCAATATAAGGGAAGCAGAGAGGCTTCTTTCTCCTCCTTTTTTCTTACTGCTTTTGCTACTGATGTCTTATTCCCCATGCTATTAATGGTTACCTCTCCGGCACATGCCACCCTACCCTAAAACCAACCAACTATGGACTGAAACCAATATTAACTGCGAGCTAAATAAACCTTTTCTTCCTTAATTTTGAGTATCAGGTATTTTGTCTCAGTGGTGAAAGAAAAGTAACCAACACAACAAGGTGTAACCATTTAAACTTTCAAAACCACTTAAAAATAGTTGTGCATGTAAAACTGCATTTCAGACCTTTACTGGAAAATGTCTTTCTCTAATAGTTTTAAAAGGACTTGAAAATACATTTAATTATTCCTATCACTACTATAATTCTCAGCACATAGTAGGTTTGTATTCCTTAATTTTGTGATATGTAATTTCTTACATAACATATACTATAGCAGGTAAATCATTCTTTCATGTTGAAGATAGTTTTTTCATTTAAATACTAAAATTAATATTTCCACTCTGAATTTCTTCAAAGATCATGGTAATATCATATGGCTATAATGTAGTATTGCATAATTCTTTGACATTTAAATTTGAATTGCATAAACAAAATATAATTTAATCATTATACAAGAAAAATCCAAAATGAGATAAGAAAATTATTTAATCTTCCATTATATATTGAGCACATTGTGTCCAATACTTTATGAGAGACATGAAGAGAATAGAGAGGTAAATAAAATATCTTTGGTTTGGAGTGGAGAAATGATTGGTACATACACAATAAAAATATATAAACTGACGAGTGGTATAAAACATATATGTGCTAAATGCTCTGTTGTTCTGCTAAGCAGTCCTGAGAGGGAAGGCAAACGAAGGGTGTTGGAAGACAGAGATGCCCCGGTACATGGGCTGCAGTTGCCTTCAACAAGAGGGCTTCTTTAAAGTTATTCTGCAAGTCCTCGTAAGTAACACATTAAGATGAGGCATACTCAGCCCTTCTAAAATAATAATACTTAAAAAGTATTACGTTTTTACTAAGGAGTAAACCCTACTGCATTATATATTGATCAACAGCAGTGATATTGTGCACAAATTTAATAGAAAGCTGAATTAGAGAAAATTTGTACAGTTGCACAGAAAAAAAATTACTGAAAGATTTATCCTCTAATGTAAGGGGTATTTATTCTTTTGGAATCATTTCTTCTAGCATTTTATAAAGACTATTGTTTACTATGGAATGCTTAGTCCTTGGGAGGGATCTTACATGTTGTCGTGGTCAGGAGTTACAGGAGGAACAACTGCATACAGGGCACAGAATTTGTAATACTGTTTTTTGATGGTCACCCAGAATTAAACACAAGAAAGTGCAGGAAAATCTGTCCACAGTACTAAAGACCCAGAATATTCAGCCAAGGGCCTGGATCCCACAGCAATGTCCTACATGAGTCCAGCTGAAGACCCAGAGCCCATGACCATGCCTTCCACAAATCCACCTGGAAATCTAAGAGCCCATGATAAGAACTCATGCCTGTCTATTTTATGGATCTGTGCTGGGAAGGCCAAAGGTCAAATGTGGAAGTTAGCAAGTCGATGCCAGTGGGGTGAAGGAGCTGTGCAGTGGGTTGAGGATTCTACACTGGGGCTGAGAAGTCACACTCAAAATAAGAACCAGATCTCCCCTGAAGAACACCACAGCCATCCTCAGCAACAACGAGGTCCCGAGCTCCTCCGATGATGAGAACAGTGGAGCACAGGTCAGGAACCCCAGCGTGACAAGCTTCTCCAGCACACATCTTCCACTCTGGAGCCAGGAAGCGATGCTCACTGTGAGGAGCAGAGCTCCCCCAAGGTGAACCACAGTCACTCATTGTTGAGGTCCTGAGCTCCTCCGATGATAATGGCTGAATCCATATTGGGGAGGCCAGCACGACAAGCACCTCCAGGAGAACCAACGGCTCAAAACAGCAACACTTGGAAGAACCCACAACACCTCGCTCTTCTCCACGTTTCTATTTCTGCTGGCAGCTTTCCTCAGGTGGGCCATCTACACTCAGCAACATGCTGATGTAATTCAGCTGGTGCTAAATTGACCACCAGTTTTTAATCCATAACACATGTCTTTTTGTCTCCCTTTTTACTTCTGCAGGGAGCCGGTTAAGAGTTATTAGAATAGTATCGTTTTAATTGAGGACCTGAGAGCACAGAGGCTAAGTGGCTCATTGAAGATCATGTGCTTAATTATAACTGTGTCATGCAAATGATTCGGGTTCAGGTTCTCATGAGGCACAGCCCTCCTCACCTCCCCATTTTGTGCTCCTGAAACACATCCCAGATTTCTTTTTATGCAAAGAAATTTCTGTGCACAAAATAGACAACACTTTTTTTTTTATTCTGTACTAGTTTTTTTTCTCTTCATTATCCTCAAGCTCAAAATTGGACTGCTGATTTTGTCCTCTGAATGTTCTCTAAAGGGAAAACCGAAAGAAGTACTTGCTGCTCCCCCTATTGCTCTCTCTTGGGAGTGGAGGTGAGGCAGAGGCCTCGGGTTAGGCCACCCTTCCTGTCTGGCGCAGTCTCCCATTGCCTGCGGTCACACTGGGTTTCAACCTCTTACCCAAGCTCTGATCCTGTCCTGTAGTGTGGGTCTCTCAAAATTCGTTTTGCGTGCCTATTTTAAGCTCAGTTCCTTCCTTTTCCCAAGTACACATATTATGTAGTAGGAAATAACGCTTCATCTTGAAATCTCCCAGAAAAATTAAAACTGATCCTTATCAGATAAACATTTGGTTTCAGATGAACGTGATTTAATATCCCTAAGAGAGAATGATGAATCTGTGTCTCCCAGGATTGCAACCTCACGCAGAAAAAATGTTTCCACAATACTTTGGAATTTTTGTAATTGTCCTCTGTATTGTTTGACTGTCAGTTAAATTCGAACGTTTGACAATTGTAGGGAACTGATAAGACTTTTGGTTAAAGGTATGTCATTATGTTAATTTTAGTTCAAATATAGTTTGCCCGAACCCTGTTTTGATTATGTAATATTAAAATAAATTAACCAGTTGAAGCAGCTTACCTGGAGGGCATAGAACATTCCACATTTTTAAAAAGTGAATATTAATTTAAACAGGTATGCAAATCTTGTATGAAAACCATAGTTGCATTTTCTCTTTAAAGCCTTTAAAATTTGGAGCATAGGTATTTCTATAGAGGCATATGTTTTAGACTTAAAACAACAGATAAGTATGATTTATATTGCTTTTATTGTTTACATATTGTGGGAAAATAGTCAGTGAAGGATTTCATTTGGTATCCAAACACCTGGATACTGGAATTATTTAATAAAACATTGCAAGCTGCTTTTGCAAAACAAAAATTTTATAAAAATACACTATATTTGAGCTTAATACAAATATTGAGAGCCTCTCCAACAGTTTTAACTCTACTCCCATTTTTTTATAGATAGGAAAGATTCAGTGACCATAACTACCACAATCTGTTTTTGTACATTCATATCACAGTTACACAGTGTCCTTTTTTTTGGTGCAGTAACTTGCTTTCTTTTTTCAGAATAAGTTTGACAGGTATCTGTGCATAAAATGAACTCTTCCATCACAATTTATTTGAAGGAAAGTTTCAAAACTTCCTTCATATACTCAATCATTGTTGAATATTCTGAAGTGCATAGGATGATTGACTGTATCTGGGACCTAAAACAATGTTGAGACCTAACAGAATAAAAAGAGCAACTAGCTGTGAATAAATTTCTTTCTAGTTAATATACTAGTGGACTTTCAGGATACTTGAACTAAAAAAATATGCAAAAAATTTATTTGTGTTGTTGATAAGTATGTATACCAACCAACATTTGTGTTGTTGATAAGTATGTATACTAACCTTCATCAGTCTATCTCTTGGAACCTACTAAAATTTGAAAATTAAATTGAAGTACAGAAGAGAAAAACATGGAACAAGTGAGTGGGAGAATTTTATAGTAGGTGCTGGTAACTTACTGCACATTGTCCTGAGTATAGGTGGAAGTGAAGAGAAATATCTTTATCTTTTAAAAATAATTGCTACATAATATAAAACTTATGGTATATATGCAGTAGTAACACAGTTTTTTCATACCATAGAGCGCACACAGGTGTGTTCTTCACAATGTTCTGCCTCGTTAACAACAATTTTGGAAGTCGTGACTTCAGTTTCTGGCAGCGAGTATGAGGTTAACTGAAATTCTTTAAAGTCAAAGCAGATCAATACTTGTTTAGTGAACATAAGCCTCTGCTTGAGGAAAGAAAAAAGATTACAACTCACAGGTATTGAATGCTTCTCCTATTCAAAACACTGTGATAAATTATTTTCCTGAATTTATTTAAGCAGTATTATCTAATCTTTATGGAAACCTAATGGGCCATAAAAACCCTGAAGCATGGTGCTGTATACTTAAAATGTATAGCCGAAAAGTGATACAGTGAAGCTGTGGCATTCAGACATTATAGCTCATCATTTTGAAAAATTTTAAACAGTATAGGAGGCGAAGCATGTAACCTGTGAACACTAAGTCAGAATAAGAATTCGCACAGTATTTCAAAACCAAGGTCAAAACCTATATACAATTAGTTGGATGGAAATCATTGTATGTAGTAAATTGGTTAAATATTTTTAGTGGTGATTTTAGGTTGTGGTTATCAATGAAATGTTTGAGAAGAGGAGAGAAATTACTTCTACTGCCACATCAGTGACTAATGTTGGCCTTTTTAAAATCACATTCCACAGTGGAATTAGTTTTTTATGTCTATCTATTTTTTTGCTTTTTAGCCTGGCTTGGTTACAATTTATGGTAGCATGTATGGTAAACACCATCATTAGGTTGGTAAATTTAAAAGAGTATTCTCTTCTAAAATCTCAGAAGCCACAGAGCAGAGTAATAAACACCTGGTGTTCTCCTCTGGATAGATGCTGTGCTTCTGCTGTCTTACATTTGCATGTATTATGTGATTTACACAAAAAAATTTAAACAATGAGCACAGTGCATGATCATTTCAATAATACTAACAAAAATAATAAGTAGATATGGTTGGACTGTACTCTGTTTTTTTTTTTTTTTCATTTTGCACAGTAGGAGACTGAGCTTTAAAAAATTATGTCTTGCCCAAGATTCCACAGTTGGTTTTTGGTAGACTGTTTAATACAGTGGTAGCATCAGTTATAAAGAATAGTCAGCAGGAATTAGTGGTTGAGCTTTCTTCACAAGCCAATGATTGCAATATAATTTTTCTAGGTAACCTCAAAACTTCAATTTCAGCCTAATTGGCATTTTAGAAGTCATGTAAAGTGAGTTTATTTTCAACTAGATACCAGTACCATGGAATATAGATGGAAAGATAAGAACTATAAAAGAAAATATACTTGATTCCATGTTGTAACCCAGCTTCTTCCGCAGGATAAGGATTGAAACGATGATAGGCAAGGGTCCTACCACTAAACTAACATCCTCAGCCCCTAACATACATTTTTATTAGATTTGATGCAGACCATTCTCCATGAATATAGAAAGCAGAGAGTTTTTATTCTTGTTTCAATAATTCCAATAATGGTAATCCCCCTATTTCTTATTGTCCTATGGGCCCAGTAACAGTTTTAATTTTTTTTATTAAAGTTTACACTTAAAACTTCTCATTATTATTCTGAAATTTGAGAATAAAATTCTTAAGACTTTTGATGCAGAGAGAAAAATCTTGTTTTTTACTAGTTTTGAACTGTTACGTTTTCATGTTTGGAGATTAATGACACAAATAAGACAATGAAAAAGTATCAATGAAATATGGAAAATTGTCACAGGGCTCATAAAAAAGGAAATGAAAATGATGAAATGAAAGTATTAAATTTTTATCATAAGGGACATAATGAACAAACTCTGAGAGCATCGATGATTGTTTATTTCATAAATATATCACTCTCTGCACTTGTCCAAGCTTGTATCTTGCCTTTCCAAAACTGCTTTTCAAATGTTATAGGAGACTGAAATGAATGCACCATGAATCAGAGGCTGAAATTCAGACCCTGGCTTTATTATATAATTGAAAAGCTGTCAGAGAGAAAGTAAATTCCTTACTCCTGAGGTAATTTGAGGTATCAGTTTTGGATAAAATCATCCTTTGTGGAGAAGATGCAGTAGAATCAATTGAGTTCTTCAGTGATTGTCAAATTGCACTGGAGCTGTATATTCGTAAGTAGTCAGATGAAATGAGGAAAATGCTCTGAATTTAATCATTAATTGTTCTGCAGTCCTCCCTCAGGAAAGCATTCATTATAAGGTAGGAGTTCATAAGGTTGGACAGGGTTTTATATATGAGAAAAATCAAAAGAATTCTTTCATATGGCGTTTGTCATCTTCAAAAACGTGCATATTTCAAATCATTGGCTCTTGAGCAAGACATAGAATACATATGAGTGCTAAAATGTTTTTATAACATGCCTAGAGGAAAATTTTTTGTTATGACTTCACTGAACACTCATTAATTTTGTAACAGAAGAGGGGAGTTGATAGCAATTTTGCACTTATCTGCAGATGTATGAAATGTTTAGTCATTTTAAGGTAGAAAATTCTCACATGTCAACATTTCAGAGTTTAACCAAACTGTTCAGTTTCTATAAGGAAAATCTAATGTTTAATAATCATAGGTATAGGTATTGAAATCCTCCCTTAGTTTTTGAAGTTGATTTAAAAATATAAGCAAAAAATAAGCTGCATTGTTATTTTTAAGTATTTCAAAGACCTAGAGAAATATGGAGGCTAACATAACGAACACTGCCCTATTCAGTACTGAGGTTGAAATCTTAAGATTTAGTTTATGTACTTCTCTTTGTTTTTTCATTTTTTCTCCATTTGATTTATCTTTCTTTAAGAAGGTTTTGATAAAAGCATGTACAGGAGCCCCTTCAGAATTGTGTCTGAGCAGCCAGGGCCAATGGACAGAGAGGAGAATCTCAGCGTGGGTCCTGGTATGCACACCCCAGCCTGCCTGGCCTAAGCAGCTGCAGCCCCGCTTTCTGCTGCAGGCCAAAGCCTGTGGTCTTCTCATGGGACATCATGCTGGAATCCACTTGCTCTTTTTGCCAGCAGGATTCCCCTGACCAGGCCCTGTCCTCACACTCTTTGCATTTGCCTCTTAAAAGGACCAAGCTCATTTCAGCCTTCCTGTTCCAGCTTCTCTTCCTGACTGTGCTTGCCAAAAGGATAGTTTTTAAAGTGGGCTACACAGATCCCAGGTGACCCATCAGTAGAAGAAAACCTTAGCACTTCTCTTTGATTTTATACTTGATCTGATATTTTTGAAATTTGTACTTTTTAGATTTTTTTAATAATGAACATATGTTAATCTTTGCATGCATATGCATTGGTTGGAGGGATTCGTAATTATGGAGGCGCACAGCACAAGAATTAGTGACTACTGACTTCAAGAGCAAAATTCAAACTCCTTTGTAATCTGACTGCAACACGTTTTCTCCTGCCCCAACTCCTACACCCTGAACTTTTTTTTATTTATTTTTTTCCCAGTACTGGAGATTGAACCCAGGGCCATCACACTGAGTTACATCCCCAATCATTTTTAATTTTTTTTAAATTTGGAGAGAGGGTCTTGGGGGAGTACAGTATTTAAATAATTTCAAGTCGCCCAAGCTTGGCTTGAACTTGAGATCATCTTGCCTGAAACTTCCAGAGTTCTGGTGTCACAGGTGTGTATCACCACTGTCTGCTGCCTACTTGGAACTTTTAAACTTTGTCCGTACATACTTTATCACAAGTTCCAGCTTATAGAAAAGTCCTGCTGTCCCTCTTTATTGGAAACTCCTTCACATACATGAACTAAATCTGAAGGTTCCCTGGGATGACTCACCCTGATTTGTGTCAGCGTGTGCTCTGAGTTCCCATATGGATCTTTGTTCAGACATTTTAGGAACATTTAGAACAACCCAGTGTAATTTAACTATTCAGGCATATTTCTGCTTCCACGATGTACACTGCATTATAGAAGGTGAGAGCCTTTTCTTATTAATCTTTGCATGCATGGTATGTCACTCACCCACTGCTGGTTTGAGATATTTTAAAAATATGTGATGACTATTTAAAC
The DNA here is from genome assembly GCA_004363535.1 of Dasyprocta punctata. Classification (NCBI taxonomy): domain Eukaryota; kingdom Metazoa; phylum Chordata; class Mammalia; order Rodentia; family Dasyproctidae; genus Dasyprocta; species Dasyprocta punctata. Next base: position 35,877 of record RJWM01007806.1, on the reverse strand, counting down.
AACAACAACAAAAAATATTGCAGTAAAAGACACATCGATATTACTCCCCCTCAGAATATTCCTCTTCACTTTGAACACACATTGAACAAACACAGTTGCCACTTTCTGACACAGCCGTGGAAGTCTTTCATGTGTGTCTTTATGAGGTGCATACAAAAACATGGCGAATGCTGCCACTGAGTGCCATCCATTGGAAAGGCAGACTCCTGAAAATGTTATGATGTGTCCCCATCCACCTTATTCACCCAGTCTGGCACCTTGCGACTTCTGTTTTTCTTTTTTTTCCAAAGTCAAAATAACCATGAGAAATAAATGTTCAGAATTGATTCTGAACAGCAAGGCAGCCACAACAGCACAGCTAAAGATACTAAAAAAAGATGACTTCCAGAAGTACCTCTTTACATGGCAAGAAAGATGGGATAAGTGTGTTCAAAGTGAGGGGGAGCACAGTATTTTGAGATGGATTAGTGGTAATGTGCTGTCTGCTATAATAATTTTTTTTAACTCTTAACATATTCACCATATTTTGTGATCACATCTCTAACATCTCAGGGACTCAATGAATAGCTATGGGTAATGAGACTGTCTAACGCTGCTACTTACATCCAACTTTAAAGTAAATAAATGCATAGCTTTAAATTTGGCCAGTGTATATTGACCAAATTTGAGGGTGTTGGAACACAAATGTACAAAGTAGGTAACTCCTTGGAAGGAGTTGGCTTTCCAACATTGAAAAGATAAAAAGATACTGAGATAGGCAGTTAACTTAAACCCAGAAATCTGTGACAATCCTGGGTGACATAGCAAGACCTAGTCCAAAACAAAACCAGAAAACAACCCCTTGAATAATTATTAACTCTTCTTATTCTTATGCTTCCTATTAAGCCTAATTACATTTTTAACCTAATAAACTAATCTTATGGTGAACCATAAAAGTTAACTTAATAAAAAATCCCAGAATTTCCTGTCTTTTGCTTTTTCATCTCTTTCTCTGGGTGAAATATTTGATCCTAAGGTTTTTTTTTTTTTTTTTTTTTTTTTTTTGCATAGTCAAAATGTGACTTACTTATTTCAACTTCTGCTAAGGCTGCCAAATACATTTGCATCACAGAAAACAATCAGTTAATATGTAAGTTACCTAAAAGGAAGCTTAATACATAGTTAACACTTGAGAAATTTTAGATATGTTTGGCTTTTTTTACTACCAGATTTTTAACCTTTTGCCATGACCACAATATGTGTAAAAATGCAAACATATTTTGAACTGTTAAACAGTTATGTTTCTACAACAGAACTGCAATGAACAGATATCTGTATTTTGTTTTAAAAAGCTCTAAAATATTAAAATATTTCAAATGATGCTTGAAAACCAGACTGAAGAATACTGAAAGTAAATTTTTGAGAATATTTAAATTTTATAAATTTAGTGGGATATTGCCATAGAGGGGATTTTAGTGAACTTGAATTTCTTTGTAAAGACCATTATTATAAACAGGACGTCCATATCCATGGTGACAAGGAGACACCTGTTAGAGCTTGGAAACAAATGAAAATAATTAAATTTTCTTCATTTCTTTTTCCCCCATAATATAAAACAACAATATAGTTTTGCTCATTTGTTCCAAGGGATATTATACATCAATTCCAATGTAAAAATTAAAATTTAGTGAAGGCCACTCTGTAGAGAGGTTGAAAATCCTGTACTCTATATTGGTCTACATAAACTAATGCCAAGCTACAAGATTTTAAGACAGGTAAAAATCTGTAATATTTCATCCTCATCAACTATTATTAGATAAAGAAAGAAGTCTGAGTTTTGGTAATTTTAACCTTGATGTCATTGAAAATAGCTCTTGTTAAGACAAAGCTACATGAGCATTTGCTTGCTTAAAAAAATAAGTATGTCAATGTGTAATCCTACTGCTAATATCCTTGGTCTTGTATTCCAGTAGGTAAATATAAAAATTTTCATAACAAATTAATGATATGTAAGCAGCAAAATGAAAATACTACATAGGTGAAACATATGTGTATTATGTAGAATGGGAGTGTAAAAATAGTTTTTGTATATCTGTACATGCGTGTATGTGTGTATGTGTAGAACAACTCTCCTGAGAGAGAAAAAGCTCATTTTAATTATTTAGAGCCCAATATTTTTTGGCATGTAAATATAGTATTATAAAGTATGATCCTTTAAAACTGTGATTTTTAAGGAGTGCTAGGGTGCAAATGAGAGCGGTCTGGTGCCTCTTCACTCTGACACTGGTTCTTCGGTGAGCTGATGCGCCGCAGGTACAGCGTGAATAGACACGGCCAGCAGGGGGGAGATGGGCACTAGGCTGTTGCCGCTGCCCACTTCGCCCTGTGCCACCACTTCACGACCCGGAGGTGACCTTCTTTTAGAGAGAAGAAAGGTACAGGGTCTTCAAAACAGAGGGAGGAGCAGGAACACATTTCAGCATCCCAGACATTTAAGCAAGATTCAGAGCTGTCCACGAATGCTTCCACACACTACTCTTCTTTATAAAAACAGTTATAGTCAGTGCCATTCCACGAATTTCCAGTTGACTTCAAAAAGGGCATTGATGAGTAAACTTTTTAGAAAAGTGTCCTGCCATCTTTTGCTCTGTTGTTTGCCAGTTTGGCCCTCACAAAACAGAACCACAGCAACCCCATGATCTGTATTTTGCGAGATGCCAGGATGATAATTGCTGGACTGTTTGCCACATCCTGTGACTCAGTGTGCTGCCTCTGGCAGTGCCAGTGTCTGAGTGGAGGCCATGCGGAGTGGAGCACGCATTCCTGGGCTTGGGGATGACGGTGTGCAGCAGCCTGACTCCTGGCGGGCCTTTTGGTCCTTCAGTTCCCTCAGGCCTCCTGGGACCCTCCTGGAGCCATCTGCAGGGTCCCTTGCTCCCCATCCTGAGTGGCCTTTTGCAGATCTCGGTAACTATTCGCAGATCTGGCTTCGCGTCCTCTGGATAGTTTCCAAAGGCCCTGGAATTCACCCAGAGCCTCCGTCTGTTTGGGAGCCCATCCTCGTTTTCCAGAATGACATAGAACTGTGTTTCTGCCATCTTTGAGAGGGCTGTGGAAAGCTGTTGATCGCTTTAGCTTTACCTTGTTTGGAAAATAAAAGTAACTGCCAGAAGTAATTTTATCACATATTGTGTTGTGTGCACAAAGTATTGAACAGCTAGGTTGGAGCAAGGTGAAGTTTTTCCTGAGTGTCTTAAAAATCAAACTTCTAAAAAACAAATTCAAATTTCTAGATCTCCTCTTTACTTTTTCTTTCATATTATATATGTCTTGGCTAACTGGAGAGCATAAATTGGGGCACACTGTGATCTTAAGGAACAGCAGGTGTGTTTCTCTATTATGGTATTATCTGAAAAACTAAAATTAAAAAATAGAAAAGCCAGAAAGGATTGTTTTATTTTTATAACCTGATATTTAGTGCTATATGTACATGTTCATGTACAAGCACAAATATACTAAAGATAATAACAAAAAATGTGTTTGGAATTTAATCAAACTTTAAACAACTTTTGTGTTCAGGCTCATCTCCTGTTGGTATAGTAGGAGATTAGTATTGTTATATACTAATAAATAAGGATTGAGCAACTGCTTCTACCTATTCTTAAAATGGCCCATTTTTTAATGGGAATTTCTTTCTTTCTTTCCTTCCTTCCTTTCTTTCCTCCCTCCCTCCCTTCCTCTCTACCTCCTCTCTTTCTGTCTGTCTTTCTTTCTTTCTTTCTTTCTTTCTTTCTTTCTTTCTTTCTTCCCCTCTCTTTCTCTCTTTCTTTCTGGAGACAGGGTCTCACTATGTAGTTCAGGCTAACCTTGAGCTCACAGCGATTCTCCTGCCTGAGTACTGAGATTGCAGTCATGCACCGCCTCACATTTGGCGGGCAGTTTCTTAGATGTTAGGGGAATAGGCATATTCAAAAACAAAAGAAGTGAATCACATTATGGTTCTGTTGCTTGTTTGAGTATGAATGGCATAGTAAACAACTCAAGAGAAGCTCTTGTAGCTTTTGAGGTGGTTTTAGGCCTCTTACCAGCTTTAATTTTTCAACCATTATTTTGTAATCAGTCTACTTGTTGCTCTTAAAATATAATAATCATCTGTTGCATGTATTCATTATTTATTTTTCATCACTCCACATTTCATAGGAAGTTAAAAGTATGAAAAATTCTTACTTTTCTTTGCATTGTTGAGAATTAATTTCTCAGATTACTGGCACCTACCTCAAAAGCTTTCATTTTGTTTTAAATAGCCATTTTAATGAAAAAGCATTGAAAAATTTACAACTACCATGATTTTGGTCATTTAATAAGTGGAATACTTGGAACACACTTCAACATCTGTGATTATTGTATGCTGATCATCTCATAGACCCTGTTTCTGTTTAAAGTCATTTATTTTTTATCTTGTTCTTGGAATAGAGACTCAAATCCATGGAATGGCCTGTAGCTCGCTTGTCTCCTCCTCCGTTTTCAGTGTACTTGGAGCTCCCCATAATCTCATTCACTCCAACTGTTCAGGTCTTGGGAATTCTCTTGCTTTGCCATGCATGCTTCCTCTTGCACAGGACCTTTGTACATGCTGTCTCTCTACTTTCAATGATCTTCTTTCCTTGGTTATCCTATTCATGCCTCAGATCTCTTTTCAGATCAGACTTTCTTAAGCAAGGCTTTTCCTAGTACCCTGTTGGCGATGTCTAATAGTGTGAACTCAGTATCTAGCCTGGCGTCTGTTATGCTAAGAGTGTACCTTAGTCATCTCCGTGTCTTAAGAAGTGACTTCCAGAGGATCAGACTTTGATTTGCTCTCATTTAAGTATCATGGTGTCTGGAACACTGCTTGTCTGAAAGATGAGGCATGAGTTTTCAATGGGAAGGATGTGTCTTCATGGAGAAAAGCTTGATTTTTGGGAAGGTGAAAAAATCTCAGATATTACAGTGGTTTCAGACCTTCCCAGCATGTGTGTAGTCCATTAAAAGCTAAGCAGTGTATCTGTGATGTTACAGTGATGGCAGCACCACAGTGGTGAGGAGAACATAGGAGAAACTATCCAAAGGGTCTCTTAGGAGATGAAAATAAGAAAGGAAACCACTGAGCAGCACTTAGATAATAAATGTTTGAAAGAGCAGATGGATAATTACTGTCATATGTGGTGTTTTATCCAGACCTCTTTTGAGGGACACATTCCCATATGATTCATTGATTTTTGGGTTTCTCAAGATTTTTTCAAAATTTATTTTCTATCATTTCCTTTTATCTTGAAAATTAGCAATTATTCTTATCAGGTGACTCATCTCTATTTCTAATCTTTTATGGGTAAGAAGATAGATGGCAAGACTAGAAAAGTGTTTAAAATAAGAGCAAGTGCTACAAAGTGAGGGCCTGAGATGTTCTTTTTTGACTAATTCACTGATCAACAAATATGTTGGACAATGGATTAGTTTGTTGCAGATATAATGACTTCATGCGGTTTCTTTTGCATTTTAGAAACAGTATTTTTCTTCATTTTTTTATCTTTCTCTTTTTTTGATCAAATTTTATTTCTTTTCTAGATATGCCAATTTTTTAGATGCAACATCCCTAAGGGAATGAGATCTCATTTTATTCCAAAACAAAGAGGAATGCTTTTATGTATTTTTATAACTGTTGTTTTACTGTAAAGGAAAATTTTAACAAATAATTTCAGTTATTAGATTATTCATATTATTCTTGCTCCATAAGATATAAATGGATGTCTGCGTCCCCTCTGTTAAATATATTTCTCTTCTTTCCCAAAAGAATGACACTTTACTACTGATTGTTAATTCATATTTTCCCACAAAATTTGTAGGGAAAAGCCCCCATATGTGCTTATACTTTTGTGTTGTTCTTTTTTCATACCCTTTTATTTCTTTTATATACACGAAGTACTTTCTTATCTATTGCAGCTGACTGTACTGAGTTTGTTCCATATCTGATTTGGGTTTTTTTTCCTAGAGCTTTCACCAGCCACTAGACGTCTTTATTTCCTGTCACAAGAAATAAGCAGCCTCCTCCCCTGTGCATTGCTCACGTTCTCTCCTCCTTCTGTATCCACACGCTGGAACTTTTCAGAACATCTTTACCTCCTATGTATCTCACTGCTTTTAGTAAAGGTTATAAAAAGTTAAGTATGAACACTCAGGGCATCTTTTCATTTGCTCAACAGTCAGGAGCCCAGAAGCCTTCTTTGAATTTCCATCTGGTTAATATTTTTGGATACAGTTTAGAAATAGAGACCAAAAGCTAAATATCACAGTCTTGAGAGGTTTATGAAGATCTATGCTTTGATCGTGGCGTTTGGTATCACTATACTGGTACATTTCCCGTGCTGACTGGGACAGTGGACAGGTGACAGCGGTACAGGCTTCAGCATACTGAGTTGTATTTTCAGGACTCTGGAGTTACATCTCCCTGACTCTGAATTTGAGCAGTCAATAGTGCGAGATGTCTCAGATGACAGTGATCTCATCGCTCCCAACAGGTTAAAGCTCTTTGAGAAGTTATACCTTTCTCTTTGCATCCATCTTCACATGCACTTTGCTTGATGATGCCTACTAAATAGTAGGTACTTAATAAATGCTTGCTAAACACTTGGTAATTAAAAAAAATACTCTTTTGTCTGTACATCCATGTGTTCACTCATCTCACTTCCCTCTTGTGTGAGCACCATTTATTTCCTCACTAACACTTCTTTAATTTTGCTCTAATGTGAATATTTAACAAATAAAAGATTGAAAATGTTCAATTGCTTTTTCTTAATATATTATCCATGAAATCAGCTACCTAATCAATATTTTACCTCTAATCGAATCTGCACACGTTATGAGTGATGTCCCCTGTTCTCAGTCGTCATGTTTCCTGACTCCTCCAAGCTCTTCCTTTCTCCTCTGTCTGCTCGTTATGTTTCTGATTTGATGACGCTACTACTGTCAGCAGTGGCCCACATACTCACAGGTTGTGTGAAAAGGCCCCTGCAGGAACTCATCACTAATTAGCAATGCATTTTCGTAGTGAAACGTTGGCCTGAGTTTTCAAGGCAAAAAAAAAAAAAAAAACAGAGTTGCTGAGGCTGAAAATTAGCCTGCCAGTTCAGACCCATGGCAAATTGTTATTGCTCTCAAAGTTAGGATCTTTACAATGACTAATTGAAGATTCTTTTAACTAAAACATTGTCAGTGGCATAACTATGATGATCCTATTTGGAATTCAGCCCTTGTTTTCAGGGATTTACTGTTTTGAAAAATGTTTGATAAATTTATAGCAGAAGAGAAAATACTTCTGCCAACTATGTAAGTGCTTTGGACATAATTTCTATTCCTGCTGTTACATGCAGCAACTCGTGCCAGAAGAAAAAAAAGTAAAAAGAAATTTTGTTTGGAAAGAAACCAGGAGTCTAGAAAGGTAGTTTTCATCTATAAATATCTCTCTTAAGGAGAATTGAACACCAACTAAATTCAGTCTCAAGAAAAAAAAATGTTTAAGATAATCAAAATAGCCTATTCACTTAAAAAGCCTATAATGGATATATTTTTGATGAATTTTCAAATAAGAATGAGTGATATGATAAGTTATTTAAGTAGTGAAAAAAGTAAAATGTTATATAGTAAATGTAAGTGCTATGTTGAAATGAAACAAACATGAGATAGAGTTGGAAGCCCTTAATTAGTATACTGGCCTATCCAATTAGTAGGTATATATCACTAGAATACCTGTCTTTTCTTATTTATAAATTGGAGTACTATACCAATCAAAGCATAATTATTTAAAATAATTTTATGACATAGGATACTCCCAATGGAGAAAATTTCTTAATTATGTAAAAAAAAATGTGTGATACTGGTAACTCCATTGTTCCATATGTAAAGCATTAATAGTTTCTAATTTTGTTTTATGATGTATTGAGCTTCAAGCAATTATTTCATGAAATAAAGGAACATTGCCTGTTGAGCACAAGTGTTACGAAGTCAGAGGTTCCCTGTTAGCTCATTCTCAAATAGTTGCTGTGGAAAGCAGTACAGAGACTCCTCAAAAATACTAAAAATAGAACTACTGTTCTATTAGTAGGCCCACTACTATTTAGCCAAAAGATTTGAAATCAGCTTTTCTTTATGAATTGAAATTAGCATTCCTCTCACCACTAAACCACTATTCACGATGATGTGATATGGAAACAACCCAAATGTTCCTCTAGAGACCAACAAATAAAGAAAATGTGGTATATAAAGCAATAGGAGTGGTGTAAGTGCCTGCCTGGTAGGCACAAGGTTGTGAGTTTGATCTCTGGTACCAAAATTAAAAAAATTTTTAAAAAACATAAACCAATAGGATAGTATATAGCCTTGACAAAGAAGGAAATGTTGCAGTATGCATCAACATGAATATAATTTGAGGACATTATGCTAAGTGCAATGAGACAGAAAGATGTATTGCATGATTCTACTTACGCTAGTTACCTAAGAGAGTCAAATTTATAGAACAAGGGATGGAATGGTGCTTGTGGGGCCTGAGGCTACTGGAAAATAGGGAGTTACTAATCGACAAACACGAAATTTCAGTAAAGTAAGAGGATCATGCTTTGGGGAGCTACTCACAGCATTGTACCTATAGTCAATAGTAATAATGTATTGTGCATTTAAAAATTTCAGATGGTAAACCTCATGTTAAATTTTCTCACCACAGTTTCTAAAAATGAATGAAATTTGTCACTATACTTTAATACTTAGAGATCCTCAGGATACAATTTTAAGTGAATTAAATAAAGTGTACAGCTATAGTGCATTCTTCCTTTTACATTCCATTTGGTGTGTATATGTAAAATTATTATGGTTACTTACAGACTTTAAGACAGCAGTGTGATTAAGCTAAAAATTGTTCAATCAAATTCACCACCTGGTGATGCAGATATTTATTGTAATATTCTGTATTTACAATTTTCTATAAGTCAAAATACTCCTAATTAAAAGTTGTAAAAACTAAGATAAAATATTAGACATGACTAGCTTAAATGAAATGCTGAACTTTATTAAAACGTTAATAATATAAAAATTTAACAAAAATCACCACTTCTTCTGCTTATTGTCTACTTGTTTTAACTCATGGGACTGTAACTGTAGCATTTTTCCAATGGTGAGAATGAAGTCAGGCTGAGAAAGTGCGAAGCTGATTGGGAAAACAATAAAATTTGAATTCTATTTGTATAGAGAAAGCTGAAAAATAAAACATATTCCTGTTTTCAGAGACACAGGATTTTTACAAGATGCAACACGTCTAGACATTATCCCCATTTGGGACTAGGGAACAGGTCTTAATACTAATTATAACAACTAGTATTTGTGTAGCACTTTGTTGTTCCCAAAATACTTTTCTTTCTCCTGATAGGTATGGTTGAAGGTAACTGAAGTGAGCTATTTAGAGTAATTTAATATTCATTCTTATTCTTTGGCAAAGAACAGACAAGCCCATGACAGACAAGTTGTAAAATTCTCCAGTGGTTAAAGAGAAGCAATGTAATCCCTTGGGATCTTTTTCAGCTCATGCTTTTATATTTCCTATTCTGTGTTATACAAAACAAACTATGTTTAAATAAAACATTGAATCCAGGGTACCCATATGTAAACCATTCTCAAAAGAGCAGCACTTAATTAGACCTCAAGTCTGTTAATTCCTGTACTGTGTACTTTTTTTCCAGAAAGCCTTATTTAGAAAATGATATTTCTGTCATAGAAACAGTTATCACTACTGCAAAAGTGAATCTGTACCATTTGTATAAAGTGACACTTGCTCAGTTCTAAAACATACAGAACACCCCTAATACTTTGGATTCCCAGGCAGGATAGCCTTTTACTGCTGGCAATGAAAGTAGGATTTTCTTCCTAGTTGCCATGTGTTTCCTAGTGGAACGTGCGATCAAAACAAATGTTAGATATAGATATGTTTATATGTTTTACTTTGTGACATCTTTCCCATTTGAATTGGCCTCCTTTAAATTCTTACACTTCAGTGGGGTATCTTTAGAACCTATTTGTGGACATGTGCTCTAATGATTCCCTTAGCTAGTCTTTCTTTGGTGAGTTTTTTTTATTCTAAAATCTTTTTTGTGTCAGTAAAATTAAAAGACAATTAAAAAAAAAAGCAAAATAAGATAACCCAGAGTCAGCGATGTGGACCCCTGAGGCACTGCAAATGCATAATCAAAAAAACTCTAGGAATCTTTAAGTCTCTTCTCTGACATAAATTAATAAATAACCAGGTAAAATATTCAAATTAATCCTTTCTCAAGATAAGAAGATTAGATACATAAAACTATTTATAGTATATGTTTCAGATTAACTCTTCAGAGTGTGTGATACAACTTCTGCTATACAAAAGCCAGGTCCTATGAGCTGCAGGTTGGTGTTCAAGAAGAGGGATGGGATCTGGGTGAGCAGACCCCAGACTCCCCCAGTACGGACCCCCACTGGTCAAGCGCTCTAACAACCTTGGAAATGGACCTACTTCCCCACCAATGCCAAAATTTCTAGTTATGCTAGAAGAGACGGTGAAAGAAACTGCTCAGACTCTCCGTAGAAGAAGCAAAGTCCTCAGAGGCAGGTGTAAGCAAGCAAACCTAAGAAGCACATTTTTTAGGTTCAGTGCATTGAAGAACCAAGACGTTCTTCAGCAATAAACAGTGAAAGATACTTTTGCAAGATAAATCTCTGCAAAGAAAAGGGTGAAATACCCAAAAAACGCAAGTATAAAAACAAATGACATTAGATGAGTCATCCAGAAAGTGCAAATCTTGAGTATTAATTTCAAAATGTAAAGATTTGAAAAATTAAGAAATTAATAACAAAGATACAGTGAAAAAAACCCTTTTGTACATGTAAGATGTATGTAAATTAAATAGGCTTTAAGTGTACCCATCAAAACAAATGCAGTAAGACGCCACCGAGACACATTATCTTGTTAAATTATCCAAAAAGCATATGAGAAGAAAAAGAAAAAAGTTATGTTTAAACAAATTTGAACAAAAATGGCATTAGACACACAAAGAGTAACAGTGTTTATCAGAAGATAAAAGAGAGATGCATTTAAAGCCCTGCCTCCTGATTTGGAAACTATTATTTAGTGTTTTTAGATATAGTCTGCTGATTGATTTTATTCACTTGACATTTGTCTAGAGGTTTCTTTGACCAATTTATTTTCTTATTTTTGCCAGCTCTCCTTTCAGACTTTCCTTTGGAGATTCTATTTTTTCCCCAAAAAAGATCATTTAGAAAGTGTTTTAGTAAGGATCTGTTGAATGTAAATATTCTCAATTTTTATTTATCTGAAATTATCCTTATTCTCAATTTAGTCTTGAATAATAATTAAGGTAGTCATTAATTTATGTTCCACAGTCTTTTACTCTTAATACCTTCTCATTATGAAGATGGACCATTTTTATCCTACATATGTTTTTTCATTTGACTTTGTTAAAATTTTCTCTTTATCTTTGTCTCCCTACAGCTTAACCAAGAGCTATTTGGAGGTAGATTTGTTTTTATTTATCTTTCTTGGCATATTAGAATCTTGAAATTCTATGTATCTTGGTATATTCTTAAAAATATTTATGCACTGTCCTTTGGACTGTTTCATCTTCTCTGTTATTCCCTTTCTATTTAAAATTCCCATTAAGTTTGTAGAGCCTGCCATTGATTTTTTCTTATCTCATAATTTAAGTTTTATATTTTTTAACTACTTCACATTTTTATTAATTTTGAAGCTCCTTATAGTTTTGTTATTCTTTTTCAACAATGTCATTACTATGTAACACATGGAATTTAATAATTTTAATTATTATATTTATAATCTGTAGAAGTCTACATTTAGATATTTTCCACGTCATCTGATATTATAGTAGTATTTCATCATTTGTCCATGATTTTGATACAAATTTATTCCTTTAAAATTTACTTTGGTTCCATTATATTTCATATATTTTTTCTCATACATTTTTGAAATTTGAAGTTCTTGGATTCTAAATCTTCAGTCTTTTGTCGCTTTCCCCAAGGACTGCCCATGTCCTGGAGTTTTCTGTAAATTTTGAGTTGTGTTTCTAAAGTACTCAGACAAAATTCGCTGTGGCTTTTTTCTTAGGTTTCTGGGACCCCACTGGTATAGAAGAGCTGTAAATTTGTTTTATGGGGTTCCTGAAGCCATAGAGTTAATAAAAATTTTACTCTTACATCTACAGGAGAAGAATTATGGTTGTATATACTCAATGAAATATCGTGGGTTTTTTTTTTTTTTCTGCTTAGTGTCCAGATCACGTCAGGCATGTTTCTATGTCATTGCTTCCCCCACCGTCAACAGATTTTTATCTAATTCACTCTTTTATTGAGGTGAAAGGCTTCAGAAACATTAAATAGAGATAGTAGTTTCAACTCGTCACCTCATGCTGGCTCAAGGCTTGTGTTCTGTCCTCTGTTCACAGCTGTGAATGTTGCTTTCAGAAGTGAAAGATTAACGGATAACATGGGGCAGCTCTAGCTTCATCTATAGCTTTGTCCTTAACCTTTCATTCTTACTTGTTAATTTACCTTTCATTCTTACTTCATTAATTTTTGTCCCATGTATATTCCTATGTAGTTTTCAGATGGTCATGAAGTCTCTAGGTTGCAGGGAACATGAGTTGTCCAATTCCCTTCTCCCTTTCTGTGCAAGTCCAGTATTATGATATAATAAACATGTGGAATATTCTTAGAGACTATCCTTAAATCAGTTTTCAGACATGAACCTTTCAGAGCAGCTAATCCTTTATTTTATGATCATTTCTGAAAGCACAACATACTGAAATTTATTTTATGCAAGTAAGCAGTGCTTATGGGAAATTTTCCATACTTAAAATGCAAATGAATATATATAAAAAAAGATTTCAAAGCAATAACTTAGCTTTCTACCTTGAGAATCTAGAAATAGATGTGCAAATTTTCCTATAGCAAGGAGAATTGGAAAGCAGTAATAAAGATTAGAGGGAAAATACATGAAATATAAAAGAGAAAATATACCAAAGCAAAAGTTGTTTGTTCTTTTTTTTTTTTTTTTTTGCGGCACCAGGGATTGAACTCACAACCTTGCACCTGCCAGACAGGCACTTAAGCCACTGAGCCAATGTTTGTTCTTTAAAAATATCAACAAACCTGAAAACCTTCAACTAGACTGACAATGGAAAAGAGAGTGAAAGGATTCAAATTACTCAATTCAACAATGAAGGCAGAGCCTTTGTAGAAATAAAACATTAATTAGACATTACTAACTTAAAGGGAGTGGGTAGATTCTTAGAAACATACCAGCTGTTGAAACAAAATGAAAATGAGTTATAAAATTTGAATAGACCCCAAAAAATAGACAAATTGAATTAGTAATCACAACTCTTCTCATAGTGAAAGCCACAGCTCCAGAAGGCTTTATCATTAGATTTTATCAAACATTTAAATAATTAATACCAATCCTTATCAAGTGGAATTCTATTCTTTTATCTATATGTTCTGTCCTCATGCTAGCATCACATTGTCTTGATAACTGTGGTTTTGTAATTAAGTCCTGAAATGAAGAATAGTAACGAACACTTCCCGACTCATTCTGTGAGCCCAGTATTATCAGCACGAAATTTGCTATGACATCCAAAATTACAGACCAATATTTCTTATGCATATGGATGCAATAAAACCTCAACAAAATAGTAGCAAACTGAATTCAGCAAAATATACAAAAGGTAACGCACCATCATCAAGTAGCATTTACTCCAACAGTGCAAAATTGTTTTTACATCTAAAAAGAAATCAGTACAATACACAATGTTGGTAGAATAAAAGATAAAACCCATACTAGTTATCTCAATGGATGCAGAAAAGTCATGTTCCTCTATCCAACAGAGTTCATAATACAAGCACTTAACAAACTGGAATATAAAATACCTGTTGAAGGCATTTATAAAATGTTCACATAGAAGCAAGCTAACATTCATCAGTTTATGAATAAACAAATATGACATGTCCATAAAATGAACTACTATTCAGCAGCAAAAAGAATGATATAGTGGTGCATGTGCTCCATTGTTGAACTTTCTTGAAAATGTTATGCTAAGTCACAGAAGTCAGTCCCAAGAGGTGACATATTACATAATGCCATTTATATCAAATTTCCAAATTCTCTAGTCCATAAAGAGAAAATTGGATTAATGTTTGCTTAAGGTTCGAAGGTGGGAGTAGCAGGGAATGGCTGCTAATGAGTAGGATTTCAAAAAGAGTTTGAAAATGTTCTAAAATTCTATTGTGGTGATAATTGCATGATTACGAATATTTTAAAAATGACTCACCTATGCACTTTAAAAGAGTAAAATTTATGGTATGTGAAATAACTTAATAAAGCTATTTTTAAAATAGAAAGTAATTGGCCCTAGACCAGATTCTGTTATAGCTTAAAGCAAAATAATTAAAAACAATCCAGATTTATTCATGAAGTATATTTTGTGATAGAGTCTTTGATGAAAGAGAAAAATTTTCTTACATAAAAATTTCAGTAAATGAATATGGAAAAATTGATAGAAAAATTATCATTTTTTAATCAGCCCTTACAGAGTGAATTCAGACATAGGTCTGAAGCAAAAGGGAAAATATGTGATTGGTAATTTTTTTATTTGATTAAGTTTACTGGTACAATTTAGATGTATACAATGATCATATTGATCATAGGGATTTTGTACCTGTACATACTATACCTTGATTTATCTTTCCCCTCATCCTTTCCTTTTAACCCCTCTTCCCCTCCTTATTTGCAAAGCTCTGTTTCCATTTTATCTTTCTTTTCTCATTTTTTCCCTACCTGCCTTTCTCTCTCCTCACTCCCTAGTTCCCCTTTCCTTTTGAACAATTTCTTCCCATTTCACTATATCTCCTGTATAATTTTCTTCTTATTTATACTTTGATTCTCACATCAGTGAGACAATGTCATATTTACACATGTGTGAGAATAGCAATTTTCAAAAAATCAACCAATAACAGATGTCGGTGGGCTATGGGGAAAAGAGAACCCTTCTCTACTGTTGGTGGGAGTGTAGACTGTGCAATCACTGTGGAAATCAGTGTGGAGATTCCTCAGAATCCTAGGGCTAGAGGTCCCATTTGACCCAGCTATTCCCCTTTTCGGTATTTTCCCAAAGGAATTAGAAATATCATATCACAGCGATATATGCGC
Source organism: Dasyprocta punctata (assembly GCA_004363535.1). NCBI lineage: Eukaryota > Metazoa > Chordata > Mammalia > Rodentia > Dasyproctidae > Dasyprocta > Dasyprocta punctata. The sequence continues at coordinate 20,606 of RJWM01007806.1, read as the reverse complement.
ACCTGTGTTTATAGCAGCACAGTTCGTAATAGCTGAATCTTGGAAGCAACCCAAATGCCCATCAACTGATGAATGCCTAAAAAATGTGGTTTTTTTATAATGAGTAATTTTTTATTGGAAGAAATCCTTTGTCACCACATACTGTGTCTGAATATTTGTTTCCCACTAAAATTCATATGCCGAAGCCCAAACCACCAAGACGATGCCATTAAGAGACAAGGGTATTTGATAAGTGATTAGGTCATGAGAGTGAAGTGTTCAAGAATGGGATTTTTCCGAAGGAACTTGTTTCCCTCTCCCAACTTATGAGGACTCGGTAAGAAGTCATCAATGATCTAGCAACTAGGACCTTACCAGCTATTGAATTTGCTACAGTCTTGATCTTGGACTTCCCAGACTCTAGAAATGAGAGAAATATATCTGTGTTATTTATAGGCTACCTGTAAATAAGTTAAAGTGTTTTGTGATAGCCTCCTGAATAGACTCAACTACATCTATTATGGCAGCACCAAGAGGTGGAGAACCAGGTATTATGTGCTTGCTTTGAGATGCTGTGTGAAATGTACAGCATCACTTACCAAGTCCTGAGTGAGGACAGATGTGAACAGGCATTAAATGAGAAGCAATTTGAACTTTTCGATCTGACAATCTATTCGTGCTGCTTGTGAAACAGATTAAATGAGGCTGCAGTAGCATTAAATAGAAAAAAATTATACTATATGCATTCTGCAGGACAACTGACCTAGTCTTCTTAGGGCAGTCAGATGAAACTTCTAAAAAGCATTGTTTTTTCAATAGAATAGACAAGCAGGTTTAGCAAGGTCATGGTATGAGGTCACAAAGCCGTATACAAAAATCTAGTGTCGGTCTATATACAAGCAATGAACAATTCAAAAGTAAAATTGTAAAGGCACAAGTTATGACATCACAAAAAAGCTTAAAGTAACGTTACTGTATAAATCTACTGAAATACATTCATTATCTTTATCCTAAAAACTACAAAAACTGATCAGAACTACTCAAATCAAACCTAAATAAGTGGAGAGAGACTATGTATGTGAATTAGGCAAATATCAAAACATTTATCCTCCCAAAACTTATCTATAGATTCACCTCAATATCTATCAAAATCTCAGTGAATTCTTTTTTTCTTTAACTATCTTAACTATTTTTATGTACATATACATAAGCATATAGATAGTTTTTCTTTCAGTTTGTCACACAAGGGCAACAATATGATGCTTGTATATGTATGACTTATTTATTTCACTGACAAGTATATTCTCAAGGTGCATCCATTTAAGTATAAAACTGTCAAGTTTATCATTCTTTATAGCTGAGTAGTATTCCATTACATAGAAACACCACATCTTTTTTGTCCATTCCTCCGTCGATGGGCATTTAGGTTGTTTCCAAGATCTGGCTATTATGAACTGCGCTACTATAGACATAGGTGCACATATACTGCTGTGGTATGATGTTTTTTTTCTTTTGGGAAGATACCCAGATGGGGAATAGCTGCGTCAAATGGGACCTCCAGTCCTAGGCTTTTGAGGAATCTCCACACTGACTTCCACAGTGGTTGCATCAGCCTGCATTCCCACCAACAGTGGAGAAGGGTTCCTTTTTCTCCACAGCTCCTCCAGCACTTGCTATTTGTTGACTTTTTTATACTAGCCATTCTTAAAAAGCATCTTTAAAAGAACTGTTTCACATAAATGTAAACAGAATTAGGATACAACCAAACACAATGCACAGACCTTATTTGAATCCTAAATTATAATAACCCATATGTAAAAAAGATATTTTTGAGATACTATGGCTTTAGTGTCAGATGATAACAAGAAATTCCTATTATTTTTTTAGGTAAAATAATGATGATTGTACCTCATGAGAAATGTGGATATTTTAAAAAAGGCACATTAAAATGTGCTGAAGTTAAGTAGCATAAGAATTTGGATTACTTCTTAAGTACTTTAGCTTAAAAATATAGAATGCAAAATATTGATCATGGTAAAATCTATGGGATGGAAATATATAGAGTTTGTTTTGCAACCTCTCTATTCTGATTTTAAAAATTTTATTATGAAAAGAGTTATTTTTTAAAACCACGTGCTTGTAGAATCACTGTTTCTTTGCCATTCTTCCTGGTCCTCTTGTAGTCACTGAGGACACACACTGAAATTCCCAATTATTCAACCTGGAGGGGACATCGCAGTGCAAATGCTCTGCAGTGACAATAAATTCCAAGTGCAGAGGCTCACATTTCCTATCTTATTTTGTACCAGATAGAGCATTAACCAATCTATTCATGCAAGACCTTCCAGGTCTTATTATTATTTTTTTCTTTAAAAGTGATGAGAAATCAGTGAAGGGTTTTCAATAGGAGATAGCCTGATGTCATTAGAGAACTGAAAAGATTACACTGTCCTCTGAAAAATGAAATTGGCAATGTAAGCAAACAGATGAAAGGAACTTAGCTTAGCAACAATGTATTCATTCAAAGGTATTTATTGAACACTTAGTATGTACTACTAAGTACTGAAGGAATGCAAAAGTAGAGGTTTTTGATGATCATAGTTTGAATTATTATAGTCATGGAGAAAATTGAAAGATGGAATTTGAAAGATTCTGAGAAAAGGACTTGATAATTGTTTGGTAATGAAGAGGCAAGTTTGGCTCTGATTTCTGACTTGAGGGTAAAATATCTACAGAGAACAGGACCAAATTTATGAAGAAAGCTCATGAATTTGAATGTTAGACATGTCTATTTTGATAGATTTATCCAGTAAATTGATTAGATATACAGATGTACATCTTGGGAGTAGAGGCTTGGCTTCTAGGAGCCTTGGAGTTAAGTTTGTGGTTGAGCCATCAATATAAAATTGTATCTCACTTTTCTCTTAAGAAAATGTTCATGCTCTGGAGCCGCCTTCTCTATTAATTTCCATCACCATGTCCTGTTTTATAATTGTCCACCGCTGCTTTTGTCTCCTGTTATTCTGGCATCAACCGTTACCATGGTGACTAGAGGCTCTTCATTATCCTCACTCTTCATCCCTGATTGTAAGGCTTTTGAGAGCAGGCATCATGGCTTTTCATTAGCCTGCATTTGATGCTTTGCAGGCACTTAATTGTACAGGTATTTAAAAGTATAAATCAGAAATTGTATTAAGACCACTTAATAATTAATCTGTGGGATATAGCTAGGGCCACAACAATGAGGCAGGAAGCTCCCTTTAGTGTTTCTCTAAAATAATCGTTTGGGATGAACGGCAGTGGTAACTTCCATTCCCTTCCACCTTCTTTCCACCTCCCCAACATAGGTAGTAAATAAAGGGGTGCAGCTTTGAAGTAGATACTGTAGATGAGTTTAAGGATGTCTAAACCCTTTTTCAAGTAATGAAGCTAAATCGTCAACAGCTGGATTATAAGCGCACCATGGAAGTAACTGACTCTGGCGTGGCCCCTGGTGATTTAACTTCCATCTAAAGACCTGCCATCTGAAGGATCTATTATCCCCAGTGGTACCACGGGTGGGGACCAAGCCTTTTTCACAGAGGAACCTTAGAGGACACTTCCAAAGGATAGCAATTTTATTGATACAAATATTCTCAAATACATGGTTGAGGGAGAACTCATAGAAAAGAAGTGAAAAAAGAAAAAAAAATCCACCTCTGAAACAACAAAGTCAGATTCAGGGGTTTATAAACCATTTTGACAAGTACAATAAATTGTTGAAAAGTCACCAGATGAAGGAAAAGGAGTGTAGAAGCAGTAAGTTGTGGGAAGGTAAATATATGAGAAAACTAAAGAAGATAATCATTCTTAGTAAGTTTGCTTATAAAGAGTAAACTTATAGTTTCCATTGAGGGAATCTCCTTCTTCATAAGAGACAGCTTCACAAAAGAAAATCGATGCCCCACTTTTAGGCAGATAAGAGGAGACCAGAAAGCTCTTCACGAGTCTGCTACTTTTCAGTTGCCTTCTACTCAAAATAAGCCCTATGCCAAGGTGACATGTTTTGAGTTGACATTCTCTGATCTCCTTTAACCACATGATACAGTTATAGCCATTAACATGGATACATACCACTTTGCCTTACCAACTCAGTTTCTTATGTAAAAGATACAAAACTTGAACCAAGATGGTACTTGCTCTTCTTCTCAGCCTCAGCTGTTGTTAGGAGACATTATTCTTTACCATTTGTCCTAATGGTTTTCACATTCACAGAAACCATTATTTATTTGTTTATTTATTATTTATTTTTGTGACAAGTTCTCCTCAGGTAGTTCAGGTTGGCCTTGCACTCATTATGCAGCCGCTGGCCTTAAATTCATGGCAGTCCTCCTGCCTCAACTTCCCTGGGGTTGGAACACTAGGCATGTACCACCAAGCCCAGATGAAACTGTACTTTTGCAAGAATTTCTGGTAAGGCATATGCTCCAGAATATTCTATAGAAAATATGAGGAGTTACCATGCAGGAGTTTAGCCTACCCTTTTAGTAAGAGAGTTTTTCACATGACTCATTTTTTTTTGAATTTAAGACTCAAATTTATAGCTGAATATTTTAACACTTCTGGACTCAGCCACTATAATTTGGACTCAGCAATATAATTTGAATTGTACATTTTAAAAAGAGAGTTGTGTCAAATTTGCTTTATAAAATATGACAAAATACTCTCTATTTGTGGTATAAAATTCTAGTGCCCTTTAAAATTGATACTATCCTTGAAGAGACTATGAGTTATTCATCACTCACATATTATTTCCAACACTGCTTAATAACTAGGTATTTTCTAAGTTTCCTAGATTTATGATCAAGTCAAAACGTATTGACCAAATGATTTGTCCCAGTTTGTACCACTTACCTCATTATTTAAAGTGTTTTCATATGATAATGGAAGCAGTTGCCAGTCTAAGTAGACTTCAGTATTCTGAAGTATGACACAAGAAGTTCAAGAGGAACACAATTAGTTTGACTTTTTCAGCCTTGGGACACGTGAGAGTGCCATATACTTTTAATATTTTAATGCTCACTGGAATATATTTGTGTATGTCAGAATATTGATGTTTCAATAAATACTTTTATTTTCTGTTCAGGAATATGATCAATAATGCAAAAATAATCCTAAAAGTAAAATCCAGTTTCCCAGTTTTACATCGCTGATCTCAACTAAATGCATTAACCATTAGCGAAATTGGTGAGCTTAAATCTGCATCATTATTCTAACTGATATGTCAAAACCTGAGGGAGATTCTGCCTTTGGTATCAGGAAACTTAACAGGAGTAATATTACTCAGAGTAATCATGTAATAGGGGCTTTATTGTTGGTTCATTAGAATCCAGAGCCAGTTTTACAAAGGATTATTCGCTTTTATTCAGTTGGAGGTTTTTCCTTTCTTCTCCCTGACATTATGTTTTTATCTGAGAAGATTGCTGTGAGTGATCAGATGCCAAATACAACATGAGCTTTTTATCTAAGTTCTTTTGGAGAAAAAAAATGACCTGGGAAAGTACCCATTCTGGTACTAGAAAAACTTTAGAGTGGAAATTAGAATTATAATATGCCATGGTGTCATATTAAAACTGGGACCCAGTGCCAATTTCATTATAATCTGTTTATCAGGCATCCATGGAAACAACTCTTTTACTGACTAAATTACTATACATCCACAAATTTTGGAAGAGAAATCTACACAGATGCAGAATCTAAATAGAACAAAGCAGAGTAAAGAGCTGGCAATTTTCCAAACACTTTGTGTAATTCAGCTATTTTTCCAACTGCAACCAAATGAATATTTTTATTATATGAATTCACTCATCCATTTATTTGAGAATTTATTGAGCATCTACTGTATGTTAGGCTCCATTCTAGAATTATGGGGAATAGTAAAAAGTAGTAAAAAATCCCTGACAGCAATATTCTAGTAGGATATCAATGAGAAGAATTCAAAATATAGACAAAATGAATAATATACACAATATACTTTTTTACTTCTTAATGCTGTGGGAGGAAAAGGGCCAGAAAAAGGATAAGGTATACTGGTGCTTCAATTTCAATATATTAGGCAATTTTCTATCACTATTACACAATGCACAAGGTATTTATCATATGGACAGAGAAGTGTTTATTTTGGCTCATGGTTTTGGAAAGTCCTGTGTAAGTAGCCCATTGCCTTTGGCCTCTAATGAGACAGCACATAATAGTGGGGATGTGTGGTGGTGTGAAGTCATTTGCCTCCTCAGCCAGAAAGCAAAAAAGAAAGAAAGAAGAAAGAGAGAAAGAAAAAAGAAAGAAAGAGTAAATAATGAAAAAAGGAAAATAGATCTTTTCAAATGGAAAGGAAATCAAGAGATGGAGGGAGGCAGGGGAAGGCTAATAAAAAGAATTACAACACGTGGCGAACAGGGTACCAACTTTGCACAACGAATGAAACCATTTTATACTGCAAACATGTGCTAATATATATATATATTTTTTAATTTAAAAAGAAAGAGAAAGGGACCCTGGACTACAGTTTGCTTTGAGTACACATCTCCAGTGACTTTACGAAACTCCCCCAGGCCCCAGCTCCTGAAGTTTCCTGGCATGAAGTCTTTATTTTAGGGAACACTTAGCTAAGCCATAGCAAGTGGTCAGGAAAACCTGCAGTGAAAAAGTGACCTTTGAGCAAAGACCTGAAGGAAGTGAGGAATTGAGATCAGTGGATAAACAAGGAGAAATTCTTAGAAGAGTGAATAGCAAAGACAAAGGTCCAGAGGAGAGAGTTTCAAGAAAGGCAGTAGAACCGGCACAGTTTGGAAACTAAACAAAGGAGGTGAAGAGTCAGACATATGGTGTGAGAGTTGAAGACGGGGCCATGGCCCGCAGTGTGAGGGAGATGGGAAGCTTAATGAAATGCTGGGCAGAGGGTGACAAAACTGACTCTGGCTGCTGTGTAGAAAGTAAATGGAAGGCTGAGGAGCTATTGCAGTGATCCTGAGAGGAGCTGATAATAGCTTGGAAGAAGGAGGTGATAATGGAGATGATGGGAAGAGTTAACACTTTGAGTGTATTCAGAAGACAGAGCCTGCAGGTTGTGGTATGGCTTTGAATGGAATTATGTGAGAGAAAAGGGATCAAAATCTTATGGTTTATCCCTAAACAATTAAAAGACAGAAAGATATATTGAGCTGAAGGTGAAGTGTGAAATTTTGGGAGAAATTCAGGAAATTCAGAAATTCATTTAGATGTGTGAATTTTGAAATGAGGATTACATGTTTCAGTAGACTCCAGTTGCAAATAGTCATTTAGATACAAAATCTGGATATTAATAAAGTTACTTCTTTCCTCAACTAAATCCTAAATGGCATGGTTAGTAAGAACTTGATGCAAAAATGAGTATTTAAGAACAGAATGGAAGCATAAGAAACACAATTGTGGGCAGCACAGACATGCTGCATGAGAGTTTAGGTCATGGAATGACATTTGGCCCTCTCTACCCCTTTCCTGGACCATAAGATCTTTTAGCACTCTACACATTTACCTTATTTTCTTTGCCGCTATGGGATTTCCTCTCCCTTGTAATGCATGGCTCTTCTAAACAGAAACTTCAGGAAGAGTATATAAACAGCTTTCCAAGTTGGCTAGACAGCGAATTGATCTTCTTCCAAAAGAGAAAGATCTGATTGGTCAGCTGGTGTTGCATCCCCGCCCCCCGCCCCCGATCTAAGCGTACGGATTCTGGAGAGGGTTTAGAGATACTCATTCATAGGATTCTTAATCTAGATAATTATTAGCAAAGTTTTCTCTAAAATAATCACAGGTTTCCTCTGATTCCATTACCTTCATAGCCTTGTAATTTTATCTTAATTAGTTAAATATTCCACTGTTACCAAAGATAACTGTTAATCTGGATATGGAACTTTGTGTGTGTAGAGTTACATTAAGTAAACTGAATCAAGAGATTTAAAAAATGATATTTGAAGAATACTAAAACAATATTTCCAATATGCACAAGGAAAAGCAGTTTAATCATTCATGATCTTCTTGGCCCCAGTTTTACTGCACCTCTGCAGGATATTATAGGCAGCTATGTGCTAGCAAGCTGGTTCTGAACTGGCAGGTGAAAATTCATAGTACTTGCTGATTTGCATGGGCTGACTATTCACAATGTAGTCAACTGCAAGCTATTGTGTGATACTGGTAAATGAAGGATTGGTAAAAGATGTATACAATCTAGTCATTGCTGAGCATAGCACATTGGTATAAGGTCCACTTTCTCCTAATTGGCACTGGACTTTGGGCCTTCCTTTCCAGCCAATACAGAGCTTTTGGAGATGTCCAGACAGGCTAGAGACATACACTTGATAGACCTTAACAAATTCATGGTTTGCAGAGATGTAACTGCATCAGGATAGGGAGGGATGAAGACAGAAAAGATGTCAAAGTTTAGAATGTGATGCCAGGTGGGGGTGAAGGAGAAAACTGCTTAAAAGACTAAGAAGAAGCAACTCATCAAGGTAAGAAGAAACTAGAGTTGATTTGACTGGAAACCCATTGCAAATGAGACTGGAAAGATAAGAAAGAGCCAGACCTATCACGGCCTCACTGATAATGTTCTCAAACTTTTTGTTCATTATAAGCTAATCATCATTGTACATCTTGAATTGGAAAATTATTTTGTTGCAATATTTCAATATGCCTTACTTTAGTTCCAGCATGTGAATAAAATGTGATTTCTTCATGAAGGTCAATTGATTCAATCCTATTAACTTGGCCACTGTTTCAAAATATATTTTTAAAAAACTTTCCTTTTCACTTAGATGGATTAAAGTAATGATTTTTTTGTTTTTGCCTAAAGTATAAATTTTCTGTGTTCTAAAAAAAAGAACAGACTTTAAAATATTATTATAAACTTTAATTAGACCCATAAACTTAATGTGGCCAAACAATTCATATGTTTAAAAAACAGACTGACATTACCTATTGTGGATGGTGACATTATTATATTAGATTGCAAAGATTTTTCTCCTTACTACATTTCCTTCATTTAAAGGAAACACAATCTGAAAGTCTAAATAAAATTTTGAACAGACCTGTGAAATTTAAAACCATTTTAAAAAGCAGAATGATTAGTGTGTCTTGCTTTTTCTGGGCATGTCAGAATCTATTAGATAAAAGCGAGTAGCTAAAATGGACCCACAAAATATATTTGGTTATTTTCTTATTGCAGAAAAGTGCATTTCTTATCACTCCTCCTGCATAAATATTAATCTGGCTTCATGGTAGAATTATAGAATAGTCTTAAAAACTGAGAGGCCAGTGAGTGCCATTTGTGAATTACATCAACAGTTTCCGACGACCCCAATCATCTGTCAACGCACATTGTCATCTCAGCTGGGCAACCCTGGCAATATTGCAGCAGCCTATTGTTTATTGAGAAAGCTAATATTAGGAAGAGATGTGATAAGAATGCCTTTAAAAAACTAATTGAATGTTATCTGGTTTTTGGCACTAGCATCTTGTATCTCTCTGTAGTTTATCGCTTTGGAGTCCTTTATTCAGTCTTTATATAAAGCCCCATTATTTAAAAATTGAGGGTAGAGTGATGGCATGTAAGGGGCTGTATATATTAGTTTGATACTCAGTGATAACCCTTTCTCCTCTACTACTCAACAAATCCTACTTTTTTGAAAAACATGGTGAAACTTGCAAAAAAATTCAAATGTGAGTCATAATTCCAGGGTTCACTTTCAAACACTTTCCAAATTTTTACAGCAATTTTTGCACAGGAAAAAGCAAAGTCAAAATGTATTAAAATGTTATGAAAGTTGGAATGCAAATATTTGTTAAATTGTATTCTTTCTAATGTTTTTTTAGCTGATTTCTCATATAGAACTGTTATAAACTTCCCAAACAAGATACATAAATGGAGAGACACCTGATAAAGAACATATAGTGAAATTGCAGAATCTAGGTTTTTCACTGCATAATTCTTTCATTTTTTAGTGTGAACATTTAGTTTGAAAATTTCCATAACAAATCTGTGGAAACACGAACTATATGAATATTCTCCTACTGGCCTTATCAGTGAAAATATAATAGACATTTGTGTCATCAATGATTACTTATAGATTTTACCTTGCAGTACCAAATCCCATTGAAGGATTCCATATTTCCTGTCTGAGAATGTAAAGAAATTTAAATTTAAAGAGGAATCAACAAATCATGATATACGTAGGAGATCACAGTTAGTAGCCAGACAGCAGTGCTAGGAATTGTGATGACTGATCTTGATTGTCAGTTTCATTGGGTTGAGTGATCCCGAGGAGATTATCGAAGCATACTTCTGGTTTGTTTGGGAGGGTTGTGGACGCTATGCCTGTCCCCTTCCTCTCTGGCTCTTCCTTGCTCACTCTGTTTCTCAAATGCCAGAGTTGAACTGCTTTCCTCTGCCATGCCCTTGGGTCTGATATTTCTGCCTCAGAGTTAGGCCGACATGGCATGAAAATTCTGAAGCTATAAACCAAAAGTAACTTTCCCATGTAAGTTGTGTGTGTCAGGAATTTTGTCCCAGCAACAGAAAGCTGACCAACACAAGAATTCTATTTATACTTTTGATAAAGTTCTGAAAAGAACCAAAATGCAAAAATTGCCTGCTTTTTTTCCTCATAAAAGTGCACTAAATTAACACTCTAATGTTTGAAATACTTTCAGAGGGAACGTTGTCTATTTCATTTTTAGTTCAATATTCTACAAAACCCTTTCCACTGACCTGCCATCCAAAAACCAAAAAGTAGGAGCTAACTCAACTTCTAATGCCTTTCTCTATTGTTAGACTTCTCTCTTTAGCCATGGCATTCTGGGACTTGGATATAGTTTGTGAACGCTCTGCATCCCCCCTTCCTTCTGCAGGGAAAGGATGTGAGCTAAAGTATCAGATGGACTGTAGGCGCCCATCTATGTAGTAGCACAAATACCAGCTGAACGTATTTTTGGTCAGGTACAGAGAAACAAATGGCTGTTAGTTTTCCCAAATGTTGTTTACCCTTCTGATATTCTTCCCAAAAACCATCATGTATAAATATGTATGGTATTTATTTTAGTGTGCAGTTGAGTACAAACTAAGCAAGGTAATGTGGTGCTAATATTTATTTTTTGATATGAAGCTATTGAGCTTTGCAATCGAGTGGATTTACAAGTGCCCGAATGGCTATGACAGGCTAAATTTTGCTTAAAAAGTAGAAGGTGTAAATGGGTATGGCAAATTCTCAGAATCTTGATACTTACTCTTTGTGTAGAATTTTGTGGCAGAGGCAAGGGACTTGCCATAATCTTGACCTGTGATTTTTATACATGTCTTGAAGACATTTGTTTTTTGAGACAAAAGCCACATATATCAGGTAACAGTACATACACTTCTTTTTGAAATGAAAGGTTCAGGGCAAGGGTCAAGTAGCAACACTAGTGGCTAGAGGAGCAAAGGGTGTAAACCAGGGATTAACAGTGTGCTCAAGGTTTTGAGCTCAGTGTCAGTATATACTTCCCAGGTTAAATATACCAGAAAAGAGAAATAGGAATTTTTTTTTTTAATCAAGAGCATCGTTGCTTAAAATGTCTTAAAAATCTGAACCAAGCACTTCTAGAATTTCCTTTTTCTTTCAAAATAATATCTACATTCCTAAACCAGAATAGAAGAATAATTTAGGTGTGGCTGTCAAATTGATTTTCAAAAATGGCTTCTGAATAGTAAATAGGGCCATGGAGCGAAAGGGGGCCTCGGAAGAAGAAGATGGATGACTGGCTCAGTCTATTTTGTCTTGATATAGCAGAATACCTGAACTGGCTCATTAATGTAGTAACAAAATGTATTTCTCATGATTCTGAAGGGCCACATATGGTGAGGGCTTTCTTCTGCCACCATACATGGTAGAGGGCATTGCAAGGAATGAGAGAATATGCAAAACAGAGGTTGTTTTTTATAACAAAGCTAGTTCCAGGCCTACAGACACATTCCCTCAATAATGTCAGTAATACACTCACAAGACTGCAGCCCTTACAAGGCTGGAGCTAATCACCTTTTAAAGGTTCCAACTTCTAGTACACGACAGTAGCTGTTGAATTTCAATATAAAATTTGGAGGCAACATTTAAATGATAGCAGAGTAAAATGCACGAACACAAAAGAAACTAAGATCCAGCAGCATCACAGTCTCTGAAAAGTATTAGCTTCTAGAACTTTTATCAGAGAACTGTAATATACTTGAAACAACAAATATTTTATCAGTCAAGGCTCAGCATAAGAGATCAAATGCACAATAAAAATTTTAAGAAGAACTGGATTCAATATCATACATTACTTTAAAACATTGAGGTCCAAAGAGACAGTTCCTAGTTTGGGCCTGCAGGGATGATGTTAGATAATGAATATCTAGCAAGAGCCCTGCTTCATTAGTAGCTACCACTGAGCTGTGAATTCAAGAACACACTTCAATATCTGTTGCAGAAATCAGAATGAGAAATCAAAACAGTGCTGCAACTTCAAATGTTACTGGTCATAGATGACAGCAGGACAAGTTCATGTTTTCTTGAACTTGCAAGTAAACAGAAGAATGGAAAAAGAGAGGAGGGTAGTACCAAGGTCTCTGTCTCACTTTTACCTTCCAAATATGTACATGTAGCTAATTGGTCAAAGGTAATTCTTACCCAGAATCTTAGTTTCAGGAGCATCTCAGAAATGTAATTTTGTTGGTTCTAGTTACTTTGGATCTAGGAGTAAAGTAGAAGGAAGGAGTCAATATACCATTAAAGATTTGTTATGGTTTGTAACTGAATGTCTTTAAAACCTCATGTGGTCATGGTCGGGGGATCAGTTTTTCAGAGGTCGCCAATTCTAGAGTTTGTGATTGATTCACTGTCCAGTGCTGCAATTGAGAATGTGAGTACTACACCCACCCTAGAGTGGGTACTGCATTCAATATAAGGAAGGAAGAGAGGCCGTCTGCTCCTTTTTGCTCTTGTTGTTTTTGCTGTCTTCTGTTGCCATGAACAGTTGCCCCTCTGCCATGTCACCCTGCCTTGCAGCCAAATGGTTATGGAGTGAAACATCTACAAACTGTGAGCCAAATTAACATTTTCTGTCTTAAATTTGGATGTCAGATATTATGTCTCAGCAGGAGAAAAGAAATTAAGGGAGAATTTGGTATCAGGAGTGGTATCATTGCTGTGACCATGTGGTTTAAGAGACTTTGGGAATGGTTTTTGGGAAGAGATTGAAAAGGTTTGGAGAAACTAACTGAAAAACTACAGCTGGAATACCATAGGCTGTTCTGCTTGGGAGATTCTTGTCAGAGTTTAGAAGACCAGAAGGCTGATAGAAATCCAGCAGGTCAAGACCAGGTTCAGGAGGTTTATGCTGAAAGAATGATTGCATTGGCTACTGGACTCCAGATGATGTGTGTTATGGATTGGCAGAAAGTTTGTCTGCATTTTGGCCCTGTCCAGAAACTCTGCATAAGACTGAGATTAAGGGCAGCAGGGTAATTAAACTTACAGAAGAAATTTCAAGGAAGTTAAATGTTGAGATGGTGGTATGGCTACTGTTGGGGACTTTTAGCTCAATTTATGTTGAGAATCAATAACAAAGAACCAAACAGATTGATTTAAAATGTTGTGAGCTTGTCTAGAAAGGAAGCTCCAGTAAAGCAGTGGACTGCAAAGATAGAGCAGATTAGAACTTGATTGCTGAGAAGGAATAGGAGAATACAAACAATGGACCAAAGACATTTTAAGAAGCAGGAAGTCTCCACCTTTTGCAGCCTCAAATTTGCAAAGGTGAAAGACTGCTTTGAGAAGAGAGTCACAGAACACCATGTTCAACTGACAGCAGCATAGAGAATTTGTTCCTCAGAATTGAATTCAGAGTGCTCAGTGATCCAGGCACTAGACCCTTACAACCAAGAGAGAGAAAAACCTGGGTAGTGCTCCAGCAGGAAGCAGACCTTGGTTTCATCCACATGGCATTGGATTTAAGTGCATGCAGAATGCAAGGGTTTTGGAGTTAAGAGGGCTTCCACCCAGATTTCAAAAGAAGGCCTGGGAGACCAGGCAGTGTGCCTCTGAGAGGGCAGTGCATGAAGCTGTGACTATGAAGCCGGAGGTGCAGTGGAGATCCCAGAAGTTTGGAAAAGCCAGGAATGTGAGTCATCTAAGGAAAACTATGAGTAGGGAGGAGAGGAGGCCTAAGAGAGAAGGTGTGGGAGCTACAACTACTGGAAATGCCATAAGGGTGGAGCCACTCAAGCCCTTTTGAGCTCACAACTTGCTACACATTGCCTCAGATTTTGCACATGGAATTGCAAGATTTAATGTTTGCCCTGCTGGATTTTGGACTTGCTTTGGTTCCATTCCTTAGCATTCCTCTGTTTATAACTTTTGGAATGGAAATGTCATCTTGTGCCATTAAATGTTGGACGTGTTTAGCTTTCTTTTAATTTGTACAGGAACTCACAATTGAAGTTTGCCTTATATCTCAGAGGAGACTTGGACTTTACAGCAATGCTGAAACTGTTAAGACTTTGGCAACTCTTAGATATGAACTAAATACTTTTTGCATAAAGAGATGTGCATGAGTTTTGAGAGGCCTAGGGATGGAATGTTATGGCTTGTGTCTGGAGTCTCCTCAGAGCCTCATGTGGTTGTAGAGGGCAAGTATTTCATAGGTGATTGAATCTAGAGACGGTAATTGATTCATTGTCTAGTGCTGGGACTGGAGGTGTGATAATTGCACTCACCCCAGGACAGGTAGCAAGCATAAAATATAAGGGAGGAAAAGAGGCTTGCTCCTCCCTTTTGCTCTTATTGCTTTTGCTGTCTTCCTCCACCATGATCAGTAGACCCTTTGTCATGCTACCCTGCTTTGAAACAGCTGATTATGAGCTGAAACCTCTACAAACTGTGAGCCAAATAAATCTTTTCTCCCTTAACTTTGAGTGTCAGGTATTTTGTCTCAGCAATGACAAAAGCAACTAAGGTAAGTTTCAAAATCCAGGAACAAAAAATATTTATAACTACTTATAAAACTATATATATATATTGTTTTTATTGATACATATTTGTAGTACATAATGCTTACATTCATGGTGGGGAGATGATATATATACATAACAGATCTCAATTCTTTTTACTTCCCTTCTCGCCTTCTTCCCTCCCTTCATCTCTTGATCCTCTTCCCATCTGCATAGATGTATCTCCTTGCTCACTATTATCCATATTTTATTTTACTCTTTAAATTATTTATATTTTTTGTTTCTCATGTAAGAGAAACCATGTGATATTTAAGCTTGTGTGTCGGATTTACATCACATCATTATTTTGTCAAGGTGCATTCATTTTCCTACAAATGCCTCAAATTTATTCTTCTTTATGGTGCAGTCATACTTTACTGTGTATAAATACCACATATTCTTTATCCATTGCTCTGCTGATGGACATAGAAGCCATGTCTAAGATTTAGTTTTTATGAGTTGTGCTGTTATAAATACTGGTATGCATGTATCACTGTAATATGATGTCTTTAACACTTTTTGGAAGAGAACTATTTTATATTTCTATTTCTAGACTTACTATAAATGGAGCAGACTGCATAACATATAAATACAAATCCAAATTGAATTTATACAAGTAATTCATATTCTAATAATAAGCAAAGCAACAGCCTGCCGATGGTCTAGATTCAAACACTTATCTTGCCATTCACTAAGAATATAGCCTCTTTTTCCAGTTAACTTAGCTTTAGTGAAGCCCAGTTTTCTCATCTTTAAAGTTAGAAGTATTGTGGTAACATCTTAGAGGATTGGTGTGAAGGCAAAGATAAGAAAATATATGTAAAGTGCTCAGTGTCTGGTTCATTCCAGTCCTTGTTGCTGACGTTGATGCAATTGTTTTTGTAGCCAGGCACCTTGCCAGCCCTGCTAGGGTTTGAATCTGGTTATACAATTAGGAACTCTGTGACTGTGGGAAATTTACATAAAATTTCCATGCCTCAGTTTTTTTTATTATGGAGACTATAATGGAAACTGTCAGGAAGGGCTGTGATTAAAAAGTAAATAAAATAATACAGGTAAAGCATTTTAAATAAGATCTGACACAAAATAAGATCCAGTATAGTTTTTGAAAACATTTTAAATTTACTTTCTGAATTTGCTTTACCAGTATCATTCTATCAGCATTTTCTTTTGAAAGATTTATCACAAGGTGACCATTTTTGCTGTCTTTCTGAGAAGTTTCTCACATGTATTTTCTTATTATATCATATAGATACAGATTACATTATAAATTATCTCAGGCATGATCCCACCTAGACTGGTGCACAATATTCACGTGCTATTCAGATATGATAAGGTTGGCATTGAGCGTAAATTTTTTACTACCAAAACCATAGATAGAAAGTGACAAAAAATCTAGCATGTAATACCGTACTTTTTCTCTCAAAATCAGGGAATTATGAGAATAAATTAGGAAGGAAAAGTATAATTGAGAATATGATTGATTTTATTCAAGTTTGCTTTTTTATGAGAAAAAAATAAAGTTGTAACTAGCAGATTTAATGACTACTAACTACTTTTGAAGACTATACTGTTTAGTAGAAATCATTTTGCTATCAGAAAATCCAATTTACTTTTAAATCCCCATTCTGCCACTTACTGTCTATGTGAACTTGACATGTTTTTAAGCCTTTCTGGGCTATTGTTCTTAAATTTTTTCTGGGGCTAACTTAAAATGTTCTTAGATGATTACCTTTAAAATTACATATCCTTGCACCCCCATATATTTAACAGGCACAAATTCTGAAGTTTATTTTTATTCTAAAATTTAGGAACATTTTGTATAAATTATTTTTGTTATATGAAACATCAAAACTAGTCTACTATAAATCTTTAGCTAATATTACATTTTCAATTGCAAAACAAAATGTAAATTTAGTGAAAACATACACTGAAGAAATAGGGGTTCACATGCTTTAAACATATTTATCTAATAGAGGAATCAACTAATGAAGTGTCTGATTTGGATAGTCAGATCACTGAGTTATTCCTTTATTAAATAAGCCATATTTATACTTGGAGTTGGAGACCAGTCAATTATTTTGAAAGAAAAATTTACAATCATTTAAGAGTTGCTTTTGAATTTGAAAGGCAATGAAGTGTGGTGGTTAATGCTGCTATTAAGTATGTATGCATTGCATTTGCAGTCATGAGTCACTTAGCAACTTTTCCATGTTAGACACATATATGACAGTGGTTCCTTCAAATCACAATGTAGTTGAAAATTTCTTATGGCCAAGTGACATGATAGTAGAATGCGTTATTCATAGTTTTGACGATGCTCTTGTAAGCCTGTTACACTTCTAGGCATATAAAAATATAGCCAGATTTATGCAGCATATAGTACATGATAGTGGTAACAACTATGTTACTAATTTATATAATTGTATAGTATACTTTTCACCACAATTTTAGAGTGCGTTTCTTCTACTTCTAAAAAACATTTCACTGTAAAACTGTATGCTCTGTCATGTTGGCAGCAGTCTCATATATCTAGAATCTACCAAGTTTTTTAATTGCAGTAGGAGGGCACATCAAGTGATTGGCTTATGCCATCCAGGTTTATTTAAGGACACTCTATGAAGTTCCCACAGTGACAAAATTACCTACTTACTTTTTAGAAGATATCTATGTGGTTGTGCATGAAAGTATATTAACTCATTTAACCAACATAATTGTAAGTAGCTATTATCTCTTTTTTAGGTATAGAAACTTAAGCATGGGCAATTGTTTTAGAGTTGCACAGATGTATGCAGTAAAGTGGATATTCAAATCTATACATCTCTAACTCAAACTCTTTTTTTTTAATTTTAAAGCGGTTAGAACAGAATAAAACCAAACCAAACAAACCAGTGTAGGAGATACAGTACTTCAAAACATTACTAAATCAACAATAGTTACCATAATGCCTTTTGATGTCTTCAAAATAGCTGCAGATAACTTTAGACATAGTAAAAATCGAACAGAACAGAATACAATAGAAACAATAAAAATGAAACAATGAATGCAATAAAGGACATCAAGACAAGCCAGTTGTAAATCCAAAATTACTACCATAATACACCTTGCTATCTTTGGAATAGCTGCTCCTGCCATTGGATTTGACATAATCAAACAAAACAGAAAAGAATAAAACCCAACCCAACAAAACTATGGAAACGATATAGGACTTCAAAACAGGACCATAGGGAATCAACAATGGCTGCAACCCTAACAAGGAGACCCCCCTATTAGATGTCACACTGTGTACCACTATCCTCTGAACCTATGATCAGACCACTGGCGCTAGACTTGCAATGTTGGTGACACAACAAAGTGCCACAGGCATCCAATTGTATTTTACCTCCATAGCTATCATCACAGCCTGTGTTTCTCTGGATAAGCCAGTCACTTACAGCAGCAGGGGATGGGGAATTGGTACTTCTTGTTTGCCAGCCCATGTGCCGGAAGGGGTTGGGGTTTGGCTGTTTCAGTCCAGTGGCAGCCCACATGTGGCACTAGTTCCCAGACTGGGTTTGATTGCTGGTGTGGCCTTGTTCTCTCTACCTGAGGTCCACAAATGGCACTGACTCACAGGGAGAGGCTGGGATCTGGCTGTTGCAGTCCAGCGGTGGCCTGCACATGATGCTGGTTCCCAGTCTGGGCTTGCTTGCTGGTGTCTCTAACTCAAACTCTTGAGTAAGACTGACTTGGGTTTCACCCATGGTCCACCACCTAATTGAATAGAGTTGCTCTTTGGTGGTGGTGGGGGGTGTCAAAATAGTGTCATGGAGAGGAGACATCAACAAAACTGAAGCTGAAGGCTCTTGGGATAATGTTATAATATCAAATAAACAGTGTATTCATAATTTTAAAGTCAGACATTACAGTTTTATTCAAAATGCCCTGATTAAGAATATGACAGAAAAAGAGGCAGTCCTATTCAGCACCATATAAACTCACACAACTAAATTGAGAAATCTAAAGAAGTACTTCATTAAATTTCCAACTGACTGTATTATTTAACCAAGTCTGAGTGAGAACTTATTCTGAAGGTCTTTAAACTCTTTTCTTCAGATACTGCCCAAGTTAGATAATCTTAGGCCTCTGAGAATGTAAGAATGTGCCCACTACTGATCTCATAATTAAGTACGTCTTTGGTTGGTGATGTTTTAAATTTTGGTTCAGATGAATGAGGTTTTTTTTTTTTAAGCTTGAGAAATTCATGAGAAATATTAAATGGAGAAAAATGTCTTGGTTGTGGAACATGCAGCTGAATCTTTAAAGTTGGCCATTCTTGGAAGAAGAGAAATACTAAATGTAAACTCAGAAGACTTAGAATCAGGATTTCTCATGAAAAATGATCCACAGAATACTTCTGAGATGAAACTGTTCACTGAGAAATTATTACTGGAACTCATCTGTTTAGTTACTGTGCATCCTTGAGAAAGAGAAAATGATGGGGTTTCAACCTGAAAATTAACTGTCTTTAGTTGTCAACAGTAGTAGAATGTTAGAAAATCAGGAAAGCTGGGGTTTGCTTTTGCAGGAGTTTTATATGATAAAACTATACTGGCTAGCCTTGTTTCTATCATAGGGTCATAAGTCTGTGTGAGTTGTTGCCAGTGATACCAACACATCGCAGGGGCAAAGAGGTGATTTCACAGCCTTCTGGTGAGATGGAGCTTGAAAATATGGCTACCTTTGGAAAATGACAACAATATCAGTGTGTTTCAGTGCTTGGAGGTAGGCAGCAGTACTCTTTGGTGAAGATAAATAGGTCTAAGATCACAGGACATGGAGCCAGTCTTTGCCTCACAGTGAACATTTATCTTTATTACTTGTTTCCAACTCACATGGGATGGGTCACAAGCAGAGTCGATGTTATTGTTCGGAGTGGGGCAAGTGTTGAGACTGCTGAGCATTTTGGTAGTGGAAAGCGCTCCATATTTGCAAACATGAGACAAAGTCTGACATTTGGCAGTAATTTACAACTGTGAGAACACTTGCTCTGTGACCTTATCCTGTTCCAAATCTTTCCAGTGATGCTGATCCTAAAGTGAAAGGGATGATATATTCACCTTAACAAGTAGACTTACTCCATTGTCACTGAGGGAAGTCAAAATCTGGAAGAGGAAACTTGAGGCCCTCTGCCAGACTGAATGTTGTACAATTTCTAGACTCAAACTCGTAACAAAAGAGAGAAGTGGAAAGGCAGGAAGATTGGGCTGGGTAGTGCCACACTTCTTAGATACAGCATACGGATTCATCTAAGAAAAATTAGCAAAAAGGAAGAATAATTTATATTCTTCAGAATTTAGGTTGAACTGTTTGTATGTATGGAAGGGGTAGAGATGTGTGCTAAAAACCAGAGAAGAAGAATTAAATATCCTGGCTGTTTATGTCTCAGAATGTAGGTATATCAGTGGCAGACACAAAATATCTATATAAGGCAATCTTAGAGGAAGAGATTTAGTGGTTCATTTGTTTGTCTGAAAGGGATTTGTTTGTCTGGAAGAGGCATTCACATAGCAAG
>RJWM01007805.1:0-76041 GCA_004363535.1 Dasyprocta punctata | reverse complement strand
AGAATGACTCAGATAAGGACAGAAGCAAACATGATTTATTGTTTAAAGGACGACATCTACTTATGTGATTAAGAGCTTTGGCAACAGGACAATTTTTAGCGATCATCATTATTGTTCCTATCATAACCTTCAGGGTAATTTTGAGTGCAACATAAGGCACTAAAGTGTAATGACCTTCCAGCAAATAGGAGAGCCAGTATTCAGTGTTCAGTGTTAATTGGTTTATGTGGAGTTTCTTGTGCCAGTAGAAGGTCTCTGTTGAAATATATTCTGAAACGGAAATGAAATACGACTGTCTCACGATGTAAAAGTAAAAATTTTGTATTTACTTTATTGAAAATATACTTCAGCTGTCAGTACATTACCAAATACAGCCTTATTGGGTAATCTAGGTAGGGGGGCACACTGCAGTGGCACGTACATAATAAACACTTGAAGGTTAGTGGAATTCAATTAACATAAACATTGAAAACACAAAGAAGAAAACATGCTGCATCCTATGACTATGATAATTCCTTCTAGTAATCTTACCTGAGCAAACCGTTCCTAGGTCCTTCCACATCACTGCCTGTCTTATTTGAAGCTACACTCATTCGTTCATTTACAAATAATTTATTGAGTTTATAAAATTAGTCAGTTACTCTCGATAGAGAAATGACCAAAAATGATCTCTGCTCTCATTAGTGGGTAAAGCAGCACTACATATATGGACTCATAAAAAGATGAATAATTTTGACAAGTGGTCACCCTAGCATTTGTACCATAATATATCTGCTGCTTTTCTTGACTGCATGTTGTTCTAGATGGCTGTCTCCATATAGGGTAGCCTAGGCCTGATACATAATAAGAATGTTTATGGCTAACTATTCATAAATATCTATGTATCTATCTCTATCTATCTATCTATCTATCTATCTATCTATCTATCTCAAAAGTATTTTATCACCAAAATAGAGATCAAATGCTGATTGCAAGAATTTTCCCTAAGAGACAATTCCAAATATTCTATAGCATTTGTTAGACCTCTAAATGTTTAAGCTAAAAGTAAAACATAGCTTAAGATTTTACACACCTGTAAATATCTGGCACATATCTTAAAGCTTTTATATCTTATCTAGGTAGTGTCTCACAGTCTAGTACTACTGTACTGTGACTGATGGGAGTCACACATCTCTACTCTTTCTGTAATTGATGCAATCATCCAAGCAAGGAGAAAGGTCGAGGACAGCCATCATTATTCCTGTTTTGTGCCACTGGGATGTGAAATGATTGTCAGAATCAAAGCTGACTCTACATTAGTCTGAAGTCCATCACATTAATAATTTCTATACAAATTAATGAAGTACTGTTGGGAGAATATTGAATGAGAATGAAGGCAGAGCAAAATGGCCTTCGTATACCTGTAGAAAAGCCGGGAAATCTGCCATTCAAGAATTAGGACAAACATCATATTAAAT
The DNA here is from genome assembly GCA_004363535.1 of Dasyprocta punctata. NCBI lineage: Eukaryota > Metazoa > Chordata > Mammalia > Rodentia > Dasyproctidae > Dasyprocta > Dasyprocta punctata. Next base: position 74,584 of record RJWM01007805.1, on the reverse strand, counting down.
GGAGAAAAACTGCAAGCTTTCCTTCTAAAATCAGGAACAAGACAAGGATGTCCATTACCACCCCTCATGTTTAACATAGTCCTCAAAACATTAGCTAGAGCAATCAGGTAAGAGAGAGGAGTAAAAAGAATACACATAAAAAAGGAAGAAGTCAAAGTATCATTATTTGTAGATGACATGATCCTCCACTTACAAGACCCCAAAAATTCCATCCAAAGGCTCCTAGAATTAATAACCAAATTCAGCAATTTAGTGGGATAAAAAAATCAACACACAAAACTTAATAGCATTCCTATATGCTAATAATGAACTCCTGAGAAAGAAATTAGGAAAACATTACCATTTACAGTAGCATCAAGAAAAATTAAATGCTTAGGAATTACTCTAACCAAGGAAGTTAAAGACCTCTACAATGAAAATTACATCACTCTGCAAAATGAGATTGAAGAGGACAACAGAAAATGGAGATATCCTGTGTTCCTGGACAGGCAGAACCAATGTTTTCCAAATTGCCATACTTCCAAAACTGAGATATAAATTTAATGCAACACCAAATGAAATATCAACATCATTCCTCACAGATCTAGAGAATACAGCCCAAACATTCATATGGAATCAGAAGATACTCAGACTAGCAAAAGTAATTCTGGGTTGTGATAGCAAATCGGGAGGCATTACAATCCCAGACTTGACGTTCTATTACAAAGCTACAGTGATAAAAAGCAGCATAGTACTGACATAAAAACAGAAGTGTGGATCAATGAAACAGAATACATTAGAGGAAATAGAAAAAACCCTAGACACATTCAACTATTTGGTCTACAACACAAGGAACAAAAGTATGCACTGGAGAAAAGATAACTTCTTTAATAAATGATGCTAGAAAAACTGGTTATTCACATGCAGAAGATAGAATCTACACTTATGTATCTCACCATGCAATAAACTAAAATTAAAATAGATTAAGATCTAAGTGTTAAAACACAATCATTTAATCTGCTGGAAAATAAAACAGGTATACTCTTGAAGACATAGGTGAAGGCAAGAACTTCTGAATAGAACCCCTTTGGCCCAAGAAATAATACAAAGAATCAATAAATGGTATTGCATCAAATTAAAAAGCTTTTGTGCAGCAAAGGAAACAACCAACAGAGTGAAGAGACAATCTACAGATTAGGAAAAACACTTTACCAGTTACTCCTCAGAAAACTAACATCTAGAATATGTAAACAACACAAAAAAATTAGACCCCCCGTAAAATAAAGTATTTAGTTACAAAATGGGCACGTGAAATAAATAGACACATCTCAAAAGAAGCTACAGATAGCTAATACATACATGAAAAAAATATTCAATAGTGCTACTCATTAGAGAAATTCAAATTAAGACAATACTGAGATACCATTTTACTTCATAAAGAGTGGCTATTCTCAAGAAATCAAGTAATAATAAATGCTGGTAAGATTGCCATGGAAAGGGAATACTTCTGTTTTGTTGATGGGAATGTAAACTAGTACAACCACTTGGGAGATCAGTATGGAGAGCCCTTAAAAAACTAAAATTAGAAATTCCATTCAACCCAGCTATACTCTCCTAGGAATCTTACTGAAAGAGTTAAAATCATCACATTACAGGGATATGTGCATACCCACATTTACAACAGCATAATTAATTTATAACAGCTAAACCTTGGAAATAACCTATCTGACCATAAATAGATGAATACACAAAAAAATGTGATATTTATACACAGTAGAGATCTATTCTGCCATAAAAAGATAAATTTGAGGTATTTGTAGGTCAACAGATGTACCTTAAAACCATAATGTTAAGTGAAATAAATCAGATGCAGATTTTTTATTTTTTGTTTCTCTTTTTTTTTTTGGTATCAGGGATCAAACTCACAACATCACTCCTGCCAGGCAGGCGCTTAGGCCACTGAGCTAAATCCCCAGCCCTGGACACAGATTTTTAAATATCACATTGTTTCTCTTACATGAAAGACTTAAAATATAAATAAGGAGCAAAATTTAAAAAATAGATAATTGGAAGCAGGGAGATCTTTTTCAAATGGGAAGGGGAACAAACGATGGAGGGGTGAGGGAAGGAAAGGAAAAAAGATTAAAGAAACTGAAGAGAAAAATAAGGCTAGAACTTTTTAAAGTGGGAATGGAAATATGAGTTGGAGAGAACAGGGAGGGTAAGGGGACAAAGGAGAATTATCGCCAGGGATATAGCTCTGCCTTGCAAACAGAAGGTACTGAGTTCAATTCCCGGTATAAAAAAGAAAAAAAAAAAAGAATTAAACTGTGTTATGCACATATACAAACTCCCCACAACAAATGTAACCATCATGCACTACAAATGTGTGCTAATAGAAAGTAAAATTAATAAAGGAATCGGGACAAAACTAGGGGTCATGTAAGTATTGGTAAAGTGGTATAAAGCTAGGCCTGCCTTTTGAAGAAATCTCAACTACTTAAAACAAAAAACAAAGAAAAATCGACCCTTCTTCATATACCTCTTTCTTCTGTTACTATATTCTCATGAACATCTATTCTGACCCATGCTCCTGTCTCCAGAGTCACAGGCTTGGTTTTGACATGGGCTTGTCCATTCTTAGTTTGACCATGGACAAGTTCCACCCCTCTAAGAAATGGAGAGCTCATTTTATGCAATATGTACTATGATTCAAACTGGCTACCACAGGATAAGTACTCAATAAGAACTCTTATAACTATTAGTATTTGATAAATTTTAGATGATTAAATTTCTTGCACTCTAAAGCACACTGCAAACACAGTACATTCCTGCTGCATCTGCGTAACCATTCATTTTACATAAAATTCAAAGATTTTTAAGATGGTGTATCATTTGCCTGCAAGAAGATATTTGTATTTTCAGAAAATACAGCATCATCAGGTAAAATCTAGTCATCCATCAATTAGGTGACCAAGATGATTTAACGTTCCCCTGAGTTTGCATAAATTTTAGAAAGGTTTAACCTTGACTGGGGGCCCTAACCTGGCCTTTTAAAAGCATTTACTGCAGAAACCTTGCAACTGGACATCTTTGTACTTCTAATATATAGATTTTCCAGCCTCTGCCAGGTTTATAACTGTACAATGTCTTCCTTAAGAACCTGTTAGCTATCTGCTTGGAATGTAATCATGGAGAAAACAGGGCCACATCTCCCAAACTATGTGGCAGAGTAGCCAGCTAACTTTGATAACCACCAGTTAGCAAGTGCAGATGGTTTGCTCACCTTGACTAGTCTACTCACTAGGGCTTTTCAGTTCTTTTCCACCGTCTCACCCCAGCACTTAAAAACTCTCCTGGAAATAATCACTTCCCTATCTACAGCCCATCCAAGTCATCATTTTGGATGCCTTCAATATATACTATGTGTGAAGCGGGGAGATAAACAAAAGAACAAGGAAAGCTCTTCTTGCCTTTTTTTCCTCTGGGAGTTAAGACATCACTCTCGCCCACATGCAGTAGTCTTGAATACTGTATTCCTTGCCTATTTAACACCATCTCTTGCAATTTCTCTCCAATGTGAGTCATGGACAATACTTGTACTTAGATCCCTTGATCCACCTAAAACTCCTTGCTTTCATTAACTTACAAAAATAAAGAAGAAAAGCTCAAATTAAGAACCTACTCTTTATGATATAATCAGGGAGATAAGTAGTGCTTCCTTCCAGCTGATTTTATTAACATTAAAGTTTTATAATAAATTTTGAAGATCCCTAGAGCTAAACACCCAATTATAATAACATAAGCATGGCAGGATGTCGATTATAATGTGTTTCTTAGAATAGAAGTCCCAATTATAGTGCTGTGGATATCTACATGGGAAAGAAACTGCTGTGGGATGGAGAACCAAGGCTCTAATTTGCAGGTGGGCATTTGTAAGGTGGTCATAATTAAAAATAAGTGACACCTAATCATTTAAAAGTCAAGTTTTCTGGAAATAAAACTACAATGTCTTGGGTCTCTTTGGCTTTTCTGATTATATTGATGTATCCTTATTGGAGTCTGGGTATAGCTTACCTATTTTTTCCATTCTCTAACTGTCACAACAGAAAGGGATAATTTGTCTTGGACACAAATATTTTCACGAGACTCAGTAGGTTCCAAAGTATAGTCACAGTTGCCACAATAGCTACAATAAAAGAGTAAAGGATAATTCAGTTTTCAAGTCAACAGAATTACCCTGTAAAACAGAGTAAAAGGAATTTAAAGTTTTTCTGTCTGAAGAGAGAAAACAAATGAAGTACCTTCAGTCCTAACAAGGAAATGTAGAATCTCAAGAGAAAAATAATGAGATTTGAGAAACTATGACTAGGACAATCAATGAGCAAAATAACTGTAATTTTATTAACAAACATCCAAATCCCACTTGCTTTTAGATTTATTTTCATGGCCCTGTTTCAACATATTTTATTTTGTATAATGTTTTCAGGGTTATTTATTTTTAAACAGATCTGAAATTAAAATCACATGGGTATCACATCTAAATTTTATTCTATTATAGGGCTAAACTCATCTACACACTCACTGCAAAAAAATGTTTCATAGAAAGACAAATAACCTGTAACAACAATTTACATAGAAGTCATGGAGCAATGAGCTATTTAAAATGAAAAATAAATTTATATATACATTTATATCTGTATGTGTTTATATGTATGTATGTATGTATGCATTGTGCTTATATCAGATGCGCGAAAAATTCAAATTCTCCTAACAGTAACTTTCTCCTCAGAAAAAAATAGTATAGTTGAATTGAAAATGTTGATAAATGTTCTTTTTCTAATCATAAAGTTGTTTTAAGCAAAAACAAAAGTAAAAGCAAAGAAAATAAAAGAAATAACAAATTTTAATAGTACATTAACATTTAAAAATTCCACATCAAAAGCACCACAAATAAAATTAAAAGACGAACACAACATTGATAAAGTGATTTTTGCCAGATGAAGACATCACGTCAAGAGTTATTATACTTCAGACATCATTCTAAATCATTACTCTATTATTGTTCTCCTTAACCATCATGACCAAATCCAGTCTATTTTGCTGCTGTCTTTGGAATCTTGATTCTCTTATTTTAATCTTCAGGGCAGCTACCCCGGTTCAAGATTATAAGAACTTTCTGTGCAGTTACTACTTATGCCTGCCCTGCTCTCATCAAAACGCTCACTAATCAGTTCTCTGTGATGTAATGAGTCACATTTCCAAGATTCAAACATGATCCTGTGGCTCTCACTGTCCCTTTCAATGCCACTCACTGATCTTAGAATAAAGAGCTTTTAGTGGCTTGTCTCAGCATTTCTCTCCAACTTTCTCTCTTAGCTTTCACACCTTATGCTCCAACTATATTGACCCCTTGATAGGGCCTCTGTATATCCCTTCTCTTGGAATATTTTCCTATGTCTTAATACAACCTTGCCTACTTTACTGTTAGTGGCTTAAATGTCACTGCCTCAGGCAAAATTTCTCTGACCAGATCAGGACTGGTATGTTTCTCTGATACCAGATAATATTTTTCACACATTTTTTTTTAACCTTGAGTTAATTTTACATTTTTAAAATTCATCTAGGTCCCCACTGATTTAGAAGTTTTCTTAAGGCGAGAACTGTGTGTTTTCCTGTTTCTAGATCTGTTTTGCACTCTGTAAATGGTTAAGGCTTGACTGTCTTGGAAGGAAGCCCCAGTGCACCTTGCATGCATCTGAATAGATGCAGGGTTTTCAGAAAAGATACTTAAAGAGAAAATCACAATAAATCTTGTTCTTAAATTCTTGTTTCACATACTAAAACAAAGAAACAAATACTTCTTCTGATTTTCCAATTTTCTACTTCATACAATTGTTTTTCTCTTTGATGAATAGACCCATTACTGCAGCAACCTCTTAAACTTCTCCTTTCTTTCTCTTTCCAATGTCTCACTCAATTTTATGTCTTTTTTTTTATAACTGCTCCCTCATTGTTACTTTATTTCTTTGTCTCTTATTACCTGAGATCTGGTTTAAGTTTGAATTATTACAAATATCTCTACTATGGGACTCAGATAATACATCAAAGAAATGACAGAAGTTGCAGTTGAAAATGAGCAAATTTCAATATGCTAAATCAGAGGCTAAGGAGAAACCAAGAAGACATATTAATAGTCCTCCAGAGCCCCATTCCTTCCCTTCACTGAGAGCAGTTCTGCTTTAAGATACTATATATTAGATTTCCAAGTTACAGTGCACTTGAAGAAAATGTTATGCAAGAGGGAAAAATGTTTGAAAAATCAACGCATTCAATCACCTTGCTCTTTCTAGAACAACCTTCTTAATTCAAATGCTACCCCTTTATGTACCCAGCGAGATTCTGACCATAGAGATTCAACTTTTAGTTCCAGGACTCCTTTACTCTTTGGAAGATATTACAGAGTTCATTATATCAAATAGTGTGATGCTCACTATAATGCTTAGCTTTTTAATTTATTATTTTATCAATAAGATCTGTAATTACTTACTTGATTATTGTCTTAGTTACTTTCTTGCTGCAGAGACAAAATACCTGATATCCAAAGTTAAAGGATGAAAGGTTTATTTTAGCTCACAGTTTGTAGAAGTTTTAATCCTGGCTGGCTCCAAGGCAGAATGGCATAACAGAGGGGTAGCATAGAGAAGAAAGGAGTGATCGGTGCCACCCAAACCCAGAGTGGGGCTTCCATTATCCACATCCTTAATTCAAGTATCACTCCCTTAATACACATTTATACTCTGTAATATAGCCACCTTCGAAACGCCCCACCTATGAGCACATGAGGCTTTGGGGGAACATCTAGATACAAGCCATAACAGCTAATTTGATAATTAATTTTTTATTATTTATTTTGAAACCTCCACAACAGTTAAATTGTAAGGTTATTTTGGCAAAAGTACTAATAAAATTTTGATTTAGCTTAATTTGACTAGTGCTGGAATAATTAAAAATGACAAACTGTGATTAAATGATCATGATTTTAATGAGGAGGGAGAACAAGAACTATGCTGTTTTAAAAAAAACAAATAGATTTTTCATAGAGAGGATGTAGAATAAATGGAAGTAGCTTGTTGGACCCACATTGAGAAAGACCCCAAGTCTGAAGGGAGAGTACTATGATATGTTGGAAGTGAATCCTAGAAGGCTAGCCTGTGTCATTTGAGGGAAGAAATGCAATGTGAGGCTACCAATTTCCACTAAAAAAGTAGTTTTGCTAAAATAGTTTCTATATAAGCCTTGGAGTTCTCCAAAAATGAATAAAAATTAACCAAGAATAAAATGTTTTAAAAAATATTTTATTTCTCTACTAAATAAAACTATGTGTCTAGCTAATACATTCATTCGAATCTTCTCACATTTAGTTTTTTTTTTTTTTGACAAAAATAAAAGATGTTCCTTTTGTCTTCCATATGTCTTCTTTCTATGCTATCTTTCACTTTCCTTAAACACTTTATTTTCCAGAGGTCAGGTACAGTTGGGAATTTAAAAGCATAGGATAAGTGAATTAAATAGCTTATAGCTAAAAATGCTGATTTGCACAAGTTACACTGATTGAAAAATTGTTTGATGGCAAAATAAACTTGAGGGTAATTGCAATTACATAGAGGAGGCACAATATTGCTATATTCACATCACCTGAGTTTAGATCTGTGCTGATTACAAGCTATGTAAATTTATTCTGTCTTGTGAGAAACACACTACAATTGGTATGTGACTTTTCTATCACACCTCACAAGTTCCTTCTTGGAAGTCGTCAAAGCTCTATTTCAAAGCTTCCACTTTGAGGAAGAATTATGAGAGCTGCACTACCAAAATAAATAAATAAATACAAAAATAGGAATCTGGGGAATTCATTTTAAGGCTTTATAAGAAGAAATATTAGGAAGCAGCTGATTTTACAAGGAAGACCCTTAGGCTGAAAGTGTGTTAAACAGCTGTGTGAACACAGAACCTTCTTCACGATAACCTCCTGACTGGTTGAATAGAGAGAGTAAAGATCAAAGAGAACACTTGCGTGAATCTATTAAGATACAGTTTATATGATACACTATTTAAATAAACAGTTTAAAGGAAGGGATGAAGAAAAATGTGTCTCTGTTTAAATGTTTAACTTTTTAAAAATGCCTCACAAATCAATGAATGGCATTTATTAATCTGGGAAGCACCTGTATTGGAGCTATCGAGAAGGAAAAGCAATTGACAGAATAAAAATAAAACAAAAGCTCTTTCTGGTGTAAGTTTGAAACATTATACAAAGATACTTTAGGTTATCCAAGTTAAAAAAAAATCAAAGCTTAAATTGATAAAGGGATGGAATAAGTATTTTTTATTATAACAAGTTCATAATAGTTGTATGATCATCTATACATTAAAATATCTATACCAGTATAAAAGCAAGCACTGGAGAAACTGCAAACTTTATCACAATCCTCAATAGAGCTTCAGTTTTAAATTAATTAAATAAAATACCTCTTTTTTAACACATGGAAGTCCAGAAAATCTAGTGGTAAAAGTGAAACAGATAGGCTTTTCTTAAAAGATCTAGTTACATAAAAGATTTGGTTACATAAAACTCATCAAAACTAAATTTCAAAAGGAGAACATCAAATTTCTTGGAGCAATATAGACAGTGTGGTAGCTGTACAACATCTACAAATTGATTGATGGAATAAAATGAGCAATTCAGAAATAGTCCTACAGATGAAGGCAAAGAGTAAATGAATGAAGAAATATATTAGGACAGTTATCTATAATTTAGGAAAAATATATTTGTTTCCTAATCTAAAACACACCCATAAATATAAAACCTAACTTATTAATATTCTACATTTAAAAATATAAAACGTTAAATGCAATTAGAGAATAGATCTCTCTTGGTCTCTCTCGCTCTCTATCTCTCTCTTTAAAATAATATGGGGTATTTTACTCTCACTCTGTCTCTCTCTTTAAAAAAAACATGGGATACTTTACAACATATTTTGAAAGATTTTTGTAGAAAAAAAGAAAATGAAAACATTGTAGAGTATATGCACTAAATAAACATTTCTTCCTGAATACAAAGGATTCCTTGTTTCTGCCTTTTTGGAACTTCCTTTTCACAAGAAAAAAAATCTTAGATTAATGGTTTTTACTTTTTTGACCAGAGTCACTACCTATATAACAATTGAAACTCTCTTTTGCTCAAAACTAAAGAGTATCTTCAAGCATAGCAAAAACCAGAAAAGCACAAAGGAGGTGCCCAGCAAAAAGTTTAATGGATTTTGAAAGGAAAGAGTAAAGCAATAGGTGAAAGAAGGGACTTAAAAGGGGAGGAAATAGAATTCTGAGAAAGACATGATCCCCAAGCATCAGAGGAAGCCTGAGTCTTTGACAGGGGAGAAGACCTTTCCTGAGTTACAGATGAGAACGAGGAGGGAGTGGCGCTGTAGAAGCTCTGGTGGCCTGAGATGAAGGGGCTTCTCACAGGATAACTTCTTAACAAGGAAGGTATCAGGAATGAGATGGACAAGGCACTCACTCGTTCCCAATTTAACTCTGCTTGGTTGAAATGAGTAAATCTGTGGTTCCAATTTACATAATCTTTCTATGAATAAAAATAGGATGCAAATACTCAATCTGCTTCAGATTTAGACCCAAACCGGAATGTAAAACTTGATAGAAATCATCTAAGATGGAATCAACTTTCGATGATGCTAATGAGTCTTAAAAGCATGTCTCTCCAGTAACATATATCTTCTTTTGCTTCAAACCATTGTTCTGTCTTTGATCTCCTTAAAAAATTGCTCTGTTTAGGAGCTCTTAACTGGAACTGGTCTGTGCCACATTAGACAGGTACTTCTACCAAGACAGTGCTCCATGGTAAGCTTTGCCATGACTACCCTCAGATGCCTTTCTTGGTTGATTTGTAATACTTATGGCCATTTTGCTTTTGTTCATTAAAGTGTTATCAGTATCCTAAATCTCTCCCCACTCCATGTCCAGTCATGTGTACAAATTTGGCAAGATGAGAATAATTAGTATATGCTAATTCAACTGTTTAAAGTTATTAGGCTTAATTTGCACTTTTACAGAGAAAATTCATTGCACACCGAATGTTGCATTCGGCCTTTTATTTCACTTATTGTGAAGCCTCAACTGGAAAGACTGAAGAGTACAAAGAAGCCAAGATATAAGATGCTAAAGAAAAGAGCTTATAACTAAATTTAAAATGGTCTCAAGGACAATTTCCACACGTAACTTGCTTTTCAAATATCTTCATACAGAATTAAGGAATAATGTTTCTAATACATGGAAAGTCCTTCTGACTACATTTTTTTCTTTTGTCTTTACATTCCAGTAATATTTTTAAAAGACTTGCTACAAAACCTTTAGGGCAAACTTTCAGCTGACCTATACCTTCCTTCATATGTTGAAATATCACAGTTTACAGAATTCATGTCCAGGTTAATCTCCTGACTTAGTATCAAAGTTTGTCCAGAGTGTAATGGCAGACTTTAAAATGTCTACCTAAGTCCTCCGTGGTTAAATGCATTCTTCTGCATGCCTCTATATTGGGAAATTGACATTAAATATGTATGATCTGCATTTGGTTGACAATCAAGTACTCTAGTGAGGGGGCATGCCTTGATGTTACCTGGTTTTTGTTTTTGTTTTTTAGAAGAGAGCATCTGAGCAATGGTAGTCTTGGAGTTCCCACTCTGGCAGGTAAGGCTACAAAGACACGTTTCTGTCACTCATTACACCAGACAAGCAACTTTGATGATTAGGCATTAGTACTTTGGCTCAACTGACTTATTTTTTGACAGCTATGACTTGGAAAAAATGATTTACTAATTAAAATCCTTAGTACTTTAACTCTAGCTGGTGGTGCCAATTCTAACTCCTAGTTCTGTCATGCTAAACTCAGATTCTATTCCTTCTGCTATACGACCTCCCTTCAAGACTTTGGTTGGCTGCTATGGAGTTTAAGTAGGTCCTATTAACATTCTAGTCTCTCTCCTGTGAACATGTTTCTATTGGACTTTACACTTCTAAGGGTATCATATCCAGAACTAAACCTCTGTAGTAGTCCAGGCATGGCTTCATGACCTCTGCAGTACATTTGTTTATTATTTCGGCCTTTAAAAAATACAGTACATCTTTAACTAACACTTAGGCAGTTAATTTTCATGGAGTTTTTAAGCTTGAGGCATTTGATATCTATAACTTTACACCAGTCATTGATAGGAAGGTTAGAGTGAAGAGAGAGAGACTAAGATCAACATCATGGAAGTCATTGCTGAGTGGCTCCTTTGTCCTCATCATCTGTGCATTTGAGGTTGACAACTCATCCATGAACTTATGTTTGGATCAAAGTTTCACCTCAAGTCACCCAAATAATCATTAGAAAAGGAACTTAGCCCACAAACCTCAGTTGTTAATTCCCAAAGTAGGCATGACAATATGTCCTTAGAGCTATGATAGCAACTAAGGATTATAAAGGGGCATTTTTTAAATGTCTAATACAAGAATATTCAATAAAAAGTACTTTCCTGCTGTTAAATGTTTCCACACTGTTGTCATAGAGATGGATGTCAAACAAAACAAAACAAAACAAAACAAAACAAAACCCTAACCCTAACCCTACGTTTTCAGTCAGTAGTTCTCTGGGTTGTGGAATTTGTCTACACATAGCCAGCTCAGTTCATGTAGTAATCAATTAAATTCTCTAATAATTTGTTCCTCTGCTGCTTGAACAAAGCTACCTCTGCATGTATGAATAGAGGGTCCCTCTGAGCACTGGTGGAGAGGAGCTAATGCTCAGAGAGTACAGTACATCTGATCTCTCAGGCTGGTGCCATGAATTCATTCTTGGCTGCCTGTGACTTGTTATATCGCTTCATTCAGGTAACTCAGGCTCTGTCAGGCCACTTTTCTAATCTGTAAAATGGTGATAATGATATTGACCCATCTCCCAGGAATGCTGCAAAGAAATGCTAATTAATGTTCACAAAACACTTTGAAAACACAAATTGCTATTTAAATGCTAAATATGTGTATTCAACAGATGCCAAGCACACCTTGGGATTAATGTGTCCTAGATGCTGAAATGCCTTACACAGAATGGGGAAACCAAATAAACAGCCTGACACCTGCTCAAAATTCAAACTCTTTCTCTGTTCTACAGCAACACAATTTTTATAGATTTTGTGACTGAAAGCTAGAAATGAGAAGCAACTTGAATGTCTCTCTTGCAAAAAAAAAAAAAAAAAAAAAAAAAAAAAAAAAAAAAAAAAAAAAAAAAAAAAAAAAAAAGCAGAAGATACACTTTAAGTGATTGTCAGAAAGAGAAGTGACTAAATTGCTCAGGGGTAAAGAGAAAATGACTCCACATAGTATATGCCATGGGAAGAAATCTGACAGTTCTTTTCTGTAAAAACTCAATATTACTGATAAAGACATAAAACTTTACTCTCCTGATGTAATAAGATCCATTGATTTGCATTAACAGATACAGTTGCACTCATACTCTAAACTTTCATGTCAAAAAAAAAAGATCATTGCGAGATTGTAAAATAGATTAGAAGTGTAAAAAGATTCAAAAACAAGAGACCACATCAGGCATCACGCTTCAGCTAAGGCTGCTGGGTGGACCTGAACTGCTGCTTAGCAGAATTGCACTAATGTATTCTACCCAGCAACTACGCAGTGTCCTTTGCAGGCTTTTGGAAAGTAAGCTGCCAAATATTCTTCCCTATGACTTTTCACCAACTCAGCCAGTTTAGGATCCTCCCTTGCTTTGAGAACATAAAGAACATCATGCTAAAGCATCTGGAAACCTTTCACTTGAGTTGTCTTTTTAGCCCACCAGGGGCCTGTGGTGGAATTTGCATTTTCAAGGCTTTTCAGTTTTAAACAGTTAATCATCTTAGAGGATAGGGATATGCAAAACTGGCAGTGTTTCTTGAGAGACTTGATAGAAACTCAGTAGAGGGAAAGAAACAATTTTGGTTTGAAGTGGAAGGTTGCATTAAACATGAAATAAACACTCCATTCCTGTGCTGCCAGACTCTAAAAATAACCCTTGAACAGATTTTAAAGTGCTATTCTATGCTTTCTCCAATAAAGCCACTGGCACTATTAGCTTGATTGCTACACAAAGCAAGGGCCAGATGGTTTGCCCTTGAACTGAAATCAAAGGACCTTCTTTTATGTGCACACTTTCTTTTCTGAGTGAGTGCTTCGTAAATATGTAAAGTTCCACGTTTCTTACACAAAGGAAATTTGCTGGCCCATTACAAACTCTCTAACCAGAGTCCAGTACTAAGTTCTTGGTACACCAAATAATTACAACCAAAGTTAATTCATGATAATGCCTCCTCACCTTCAGACTACAGTGTGCCCCACGGAGAGACAGCACACCACTTCACCAACACCAGCTACCCTGTTAACGGGTCAGTGATGTTGGACTTGATTTTCAAGGTGTCAGTATGAGTATTACCTTAGTGTGTTAGAAATGTGTCCTCACAGGCCCATCCAGATCAGAAGTTTAGTAATAAGATCACAGGTGATCTGGATGCGTATGAAGGTTCCAGTAGCACAAGGTTAGACAGTTCCTATCCTATTCTCTGTCTCCCCAGGGAGGTCTCTAACTTGCTTAGTGGTTCCATTGGATTATCTTATACTCCTGACAATAACTTCTACTTCTCTTGTTACAGTATAATGTGGAACCAAAAATAATTTAATCTGAGAATTACACAGCACTATCACATAGATGCCACCATGCCAAAGTTAATCAGCACATTAGTACTTTTTGAACCTCCACTATGTGATTTATAACATTCAAAGGTGAAGAAGATACACTTTTACTCCAAAGATTTCACAGTGCCAGCACACGTGAATAGTCACAGTGCTGGATGGATAGGTACAGGGAAACATGGCATGTAGGAAGGACTGAAGATTTCTGAAGGTGAGCAACTAAGAACATAGGTAACTTGATCAACACATAGATTAAGATACTTTTTGAGCTAGGTATGTAATGATTTGTCCTCCATTGTAAGGCACGTGGAATTCAAACAAGCAAGTTGGACACACGTTCTAATAATTACAGGAGCCACCACCTCCTGAAGGAATTCAAGTGAAAAATTGTTGGTGTTCTATTAAAAGGATCACTATTCCTTAAATCCAGTCTATTGGGCCTGGTTATCAATATCTTCTGATTTCTACAGCCAGAATCCCAGATTTGTATGCTGTGCACAAACTCCTAGTGTTCAAATACTGGTTACCAATTAGGAGAACAAAGTAAACAAACTAAAACAATGAGGGAAACAAATCAAACACCTCCAGGTGCTGCAGTCTTGCCCTCTAAATGTTATATACCAGAACGTTTTAGCTCATCAGAAGATTGATCATGGCCTTCACCATGGCCCTGATAGGGTAACTACAAAGAACCAACTGTGACTCTTACAGAGGCAACAGTAAGAGGGTATATGGGGTGAGGTATGCTGAAACAGAATCCTGTGTCCAGAGAGCTGAGGGTACCAGGGCAATAACTGCTGTTGGCAGTGAGGAAAGGCTTCTTGGATTTGTAATTATCAGGGGTAATTTCAAAGATTATGAGGTATACAAACGTGAAGAATAATAGTGGGAAAAAATATTCCAAGTCAGTTAATTCAACTTTCAGGAACTTAAAGATTTTGAGAGAGAATGATTTTTTGATGAAATATCAGTGTTGAGAATGTCTAGGAGGAGAGTACACAAAGACAACAGAATTTACTTAGTTCAAGAGTTTAATGAATATGGTTTCCTCTTAAGGGTGGCCATTTTGGGGGCTGGGGAAGTAGAAATAGAGAACTTTCTTTTCTCAGTGCTTGGTTTGATGTGATATACTCAGTGCTTAATTTGACTGATGCTACCAAGAGAAAGAACATAGAAGCAAGAGTTTTATGATATTTCACTAGATATAAAACTAGTAGTGCTGAGACTAGCAAGTAGTGTCTAATAATTTCTTCAGTTTTTACAAATTTCAAAAAAAAAAGAAGCACTTATAACAGATGTTTAAAGGGCATTAAATGTTATCAATCAAGCTGATTTCATATTTCTTTGCAAAACAGTTTTTAACAACAGCTGTGACTCTTTTATATACTGCTTCTAAAGGAAACTTTCATATCTGTTGCTGCAACTATAGTTTTAAATGTAGGTATTCCATCTGTGACTTTTATTTATTTATTTACTTCCAATATCAGCAAAAGAGAATTGATTAGGAACGCAACTCAACCATCATAGCACAGATAGGAAAAAAAAAATTAAATGATCTTTGGTAAGGAAAAAAGTCAACACAAAAATATCTACACAAATACAGGAAGAAGAGAAATGATGAAAGAGTGGAGTATTGAAGTAGCTGTTAAACATATTTTTTTTACAATTTTCAATCTGTGTCCTGGAAATCATTAATAAAATGGGTCTACAGTTGTTTCTTTTCTAATGCAGAGTGTTAAAATGCTAAGCCCAGTACTTTTGTGGCTAGTCAATTTTGTTTCAGTCCCAAGGTATACAACTCACTCTGGGTTCAAATATTTTGTGCTTCATTTTTTTCTCATAATGAATATTAGACACGAATGCCTGAAAGAGGTTTTTAAATTTCCATGTGAAGAAGCAGCTGAGGTCCTTGTTTAAAATATGCAGATTTCCAGGCTTTTCCTTAAGAAAGGCCGGTGAAGATTTATTTAAAAGGTGCTTCAAGTGATCCTGATGCCAGTGTGTCTAGAATTAGATTTCAAAGAATGATGCTAGGTTAGTTTTAGGACTCCTAGTACCTGAAACAACCTAGTCTTCGGGGGCATTAAGAAGTTTTGAGGAGCCTTCACATGATAACCCTGGTGACTGTAAGCTTCAGGAGGGACGAACTTTGCCTGTTGTGTTCACATCCATGTTTCCAGCACTGAAAGCAACACATGACACAGTACTAGGAAAGTATTTGTTGAGTGAATATATGAAAAAGTAAAATAAACCAATTGAGATTTGCTTACTTACATCACATCATTTCTTTGGACTTGTCCTTCACACCAACCATCAGAAGACAAAGTGTCTGTGACTAACATTGCACTCCCTATCCATTGAAAAGACCATGCATGGGCTCAAAAGGTTGACATTTTGCAAAGTGATGAGCAGTCTTACAACTGTTGGAGAGTTTTTTTTTTTTTTGTAGCCTACTAAAATTAGAAAGTACCTGAAGGAGCTGCAAACGTAGAGTGCCACTTTAGGGAATCATGACAAGTCAGATCCATATTCCAAAGGTATTCTAATTTATCACAGAAAACATGAAGCCCACAATCCCTGGAAAATATCCATATCATGTAGCTCTTAATGATGCTCAACTACTGGGTTCCTTTTTACTCTTATATTCTCCAGAACTCATGAGTCTGGAAATGTTCCCACAAGTGGTCATGCTCTGGAATCAATGTGGTATGAGATTGCAACTGGATCTGGAAGTAATGGACAGGCAGACCCACATAAACACATGCTTCATTTCAAGCAGTCTTTTATTATTTCTGTAGGTTGCATGGGAATATTTTATGAAAACAAAGTTACATAAAACTCAGAGGATGAAAGCAGTATAACTATAAGCTTTATTTCTCCATAGAGATTTAGACAAAGTGGAAAACCCATGGTTATAATCACTGAAGCAGATGTAGTTCTACTTTAAATATACCTTTCATTACTAAAGATGAAAACATTAATTTAGTTTATCATTTTGGCAGAGATCTTAATTCATCCTGTATATTAGCATATCTAGTGTTAACTTTCACAATATCCTTAGTGCCATGACTGAAAATAAAACTCCTGAGATACTTTAGCCCTAAATATCATATAATCATCAGAATTCTATTGCTAGTATGTACTTAAGTGGATTCATATTGTATTAATTGATATTGGCTGATTGAACATTTATTGGTTTCTCAATAGTATTTTCAGTGGCTTTTTTCAGACAAAATAATAATTTCTATTCATATGTTTCCACTTTAAAACAGTAAATACTTATTTTACAAATTTGGGAAATATAAAAAAATGTCAAAATATACTCATGTTTCTCAAGTCCCATGAGAGCAAAAGTCAATACTTTACATATTTACTTCAATCTTTTTCTATATATTCGTACCTAATTATGATAAGATATAAACAATTTCATAATATACTTTTAAAATGGTTATTTCAAATAGTTCATAAACATTTTAACAGTTGCATGAAAATTCAAAGCATAATTGTATTTTTAAAATTGCTGTAAAGCCGGGCGTGGTGGCGCATGTCTTTAATCCCAGCACTCAGGAGGCTGAGGTAGGCGGAGCATTGTGAGTTCGAGGCCGGCTTGGGCTACAACGCGAGCGCAAGGCCAGCCTGAGCTACATAGTGCGACCCTGCCTCAAAAACCCAGGGCTGGGAGTTTGGCTCAGTGCCTTAAGCGCCTGCCCTGGCAGGCGCGAGGCTGTGAGTTCAATCCCCGGTGCCGCAAAAAAATAAAATAAAATAAAATGAAAAATAAAATTGCTGTAATTTTAGCTTTATAAAGAAAGCTGGACATAGATACTGGTGTTCTTACCAAGAGGTGCAAAGTCACACAAATATTTGACCCTTGTCATCCTAGAGTTTTTGCACTTAATGCAATTCTCATTCCTAAGACAGTCTCATTAAAGATACTAATCTATCATCATACGTTACCATTAAGTTATATAAATTGAAGATATTTTATAAACAATGTCATTTTTTGATAACATTAAACAACGTACTTAATCTTTCTATGACTTGACTTCTTTCTTATTTTTTTGAAGAAGTAAAGGGTTACCATAAATCTGTTATGCAAATTAGTGGTAGTACTTACTACCTGAAAGAAATAAAGCTCAGTTTATATAGTCACAACTCATATATACTTCAAAAAGTTTAGCTCAGAGATTCTGTTTGCATTTAAGAAAAACAGTACCTCAGTTGGCATACTTCACATCTAGATCACAGTCTCAGATATGATATACAATGATACTAACTACGGGTAGCTTTATCTTCTCTGAATCTCAATTGCATCAGGCGAGAACAGGGTAAGGAGAATTGTCAGATAGAAATACATGAAAACCTTTTGAGATTTTCAGAAGCTCTTTTGTGTTCTAAAATATCATTATGTAGTCAAAGATCATTGAAAGCTTTTGCATTGGTTAATATAGAAACGTTTTGGAACACTTTTCATCTTAGAAAAGATGCCCATACCAAAGAAACCCTTCTTAAACTCATTAAGCATGACACTGAGGCCACCTTCAAATCATTATTATCAATGTCAAGACATTGTTAGATTAAAAAACCCTAAGAAAAGGTAACACAAAATTATCCATTTGATGCTTATTTTGTAACATTTTGTTGTGAATATAAAAGTAATAGTTATTTTAGTACTTCACTAACAAGTAAGAGTACAAAATTTATTGAACAATTTTGAAAAATTCTTTGGCAATATCCTGTAATAGCTGAGTAAATACAGACCTTACAGCCATTAATTCCACTGCTTGGTATGTAAAAGTAAATGTACATATGTTCACCAAATGACATACAAACATATTTCATAGTTATAATAATATGTAACAGTACCAACAGTAGCAGTAATCCTGAATTTGAAACAGCCCAAATACTAGTGGAACAAATTAATATATCATAACAATGAAAAAGCCTTAGCACTATGTAACATTAGTGATTGTCACAAACACATAATTCTGTGTCAAAGAAGCCAAATACAAGAAAACACATACGATACGAATTCATATATTTTAAGTTCAAACAGCATGTATTAATTTGACCTATCTTCGAACTTGGGTACACTAGTGAGTCTTTTAGTATCCTTTTGTTTAACCTAGTGAGACTTTTGTTTTATGTTCTTCTTACTTTTCCTAGTAAATTCAATACTATGTCTTGCTATCACAACCGTTCTCAAACTTGTGTGACTCCAATGGACTATACTGTTTCTATAAGAACTGGTAAATTCAAACTAGTTTCATTAAAAACTAGGCTATCTCATTATCACTACACATTTATCTACACAAAATATTTTTTTTGCAATAAACGATTGTTTCAAACAAACACTGAAATCCCAGCAATACACATTAGTGAGAAAACAGTATTCGGTAGTAAAAGATTGTTGTGTTAGTTAAGGTCTTAGCAATGCAAACTACAAAGTTACTAGCAGGCACAGTTAGTTTTCTGTAGAAGAGATTCCTTTTTTTCTGACTGACTCTACCTTTTCACCATATCAAATGTTCTGATCATTCAATCTGGTGGAACAGCTGAAACCACCTAGGTTCCTTTTGCTCAGAAACAGTCTCAAAAGTAAGGTTTTGGTGATCTTGAGTTTATGCTTTCATTTATCTCTTGATATCATATGATTAATTTCTATAATAATGGCAATAATGGTAGAAAATCCTAAACTTGACGCACAATGGCTCATCTGACTCCAGTCTGGTTTCTGTGGCTTTGTCTTTTCAGTCTAGTTGAACCCTCACAAAGGCAGCTGTTAAGGTGAAAGCCATGGATTTTCCATTCTAGGAAAGTAGAGATTTGGGAATTGACCAGATAACCTTGGATCTCCCTGTGTATTTTACCGATAGCAACTCAGACATCTGTCTGTCTTTGCATCAGGAAAATTCAAAATCTTTCTACCAGTTATTTTGAAATATAGACCTGATCGTTATCAACTGTAGTTATCACACTGTGCTGTAGAATATTATTTCTCCTAGCCAACTGTACCCCTGAAGCCCTTAACCATTCTTTCTCTGCCTCCCCTTCTGCCACACTTCTCAAGTTCTGGTAACCACTGTTCTACTCTCTCCTTCAATCAAACCAACTTCTTAGCTTTCACATATAGATGAGAAAATGTAGTATTTGTCTTTCTGTCTATGCTTTATATCACTTAGAATCATGTCCTTGATTTCCATCCACATTGAAAATGACAGAATTTCATTCTTTTATGAAACATCACATATATGTATTTATATTTAACATATATATTACATACCTGTAAGTATATATTCAGTATTTTCTTTACTCATTCATTCACTGATGGATATCAAGGTTGACTCCATATCATGACTATTGTGAATAGTGCCATATAAACACGTTTCTTCAATATATTGCCTTTCATTTCCTTTGGATAGCTAGCTTGCAGTGGTATTACTGCCTCATATGCCAGTTATAGTCCTAGTGTTTTGAGGCTCTGCCATAATATTCTCCATAATCACTATGCTAATTTACATTTAATTTTCTTTGTATGTTGGCCAGCATATGATCTTTGTCTTTTTGAAAAAAGTCATTCTAATTGAAGTGAGATATCTCATTGTGGTCTCTGATGATTAGTAATGATGAGAATTTTTCACATACTTCTTGGCCATCTGTACATACTCTTTTGAGAAAAATCTACTCAGATCATTTGCCAATTTTTAAATTGGATTTTTTTTTTTTGTACTTCAAGTACTTGAGTTCCTTCTATATCTAGGTATTAACCCTGTGTTAGGTAAATAATACATGAGCATTGTCTCCCCTTCTTTTGGTTGCCTCTTCATTCTACTGATGTTTTCTTGCTATACAGAAACTTTTTAAATTCTGTGTAATTCATCTATCAACTTTTGCTTTTGTTGTTCATGCTTTTAGGGACATATTTAAAAAACAAAACAAAACATACTTGCCCAGGCCAATGTTTTAAAGCATTTCTTCTGTTTTCTTCTAGCAGTTTCATAGCCTCTAGTACTACATTTATATCTTTCTTTTATTTTTAGCTGATATTTATGTATGGTTTTCCTGAGCATTTCAATAGCAGCTGAAATCACCTAGGTCCCTTTTGCTCACAGTCTCAAAAGTAAGGTTTTGATGGATGATCTTGAGTTTATGCTTTCATTTATTTCTTGATATTATATGACTAATTCCTACAATAATGACAATAGAAAAATCTTTTAAAAGAGATTGATTTTGATGCCTTGACTCAAAATAATTTCCTCAAACATAATCATATTAAAATATTTTATTTCCTCTTTATCAAAAAACAGCATTATATAAAAATGACATCTCAATTTTCCAATTGGGATGAAAAATTATAAACAAAAAGCTAAGACCCTTGCAAAAGAGAATGAATGTCTGATTTATTATATGAAATTACAGCCACCAATAAAAATTACGATTTATTTTTAAAAATCACTGCATATTTCCACTCATGAGTTCTAAAGCACTCTATTAAGATCTCTATTTCTTCAATTTGTGGCTTTAAGGATTGGCTGTGTTAGCCAGTTTATTTATTTATTTGTTTTTTGCAGCACCGGGGCTTGAACTCATAACCTTGAGTCTGCCAGACAGGTGCTTAAGTCACTGAGCCAAACCCCCGACCCTGGGTTTTTGAGGCAGGGTCGCACTGTGCAGCTCAGGCCGGCCTTGCGCTCGTGTTGTAGCCCAAGCCAGCCTCGAACTCACAACGCTCCTCCTACCTCAGCCTCCCAAGTGCTGGGATTAAAGGCGTGCGCCACCACGCCCGGCAATGTGTTAGCCAGTTTAAATAAAACTTAGAAAATACTGATTGCTAGCCTGATTATGCAGCAATCACATTATTATCGATTAAAAAAATGTTCAAAAGCCAGGCGTGGTGGCGCATGCCTTTAATCCTAGCACTCAGGAGGCTGTGGTAGGCGGAGCGTTGTGAGTTCGAGGCCGGCTTGGGCTACAAGGTGAGCGCAAGGCTGGCCTGAGCTACATAGTGCGACCCTGCCTCAAAAAAAAAAAAAACCAGGACCGGGAGTTAGG
Source organism: Dasyprocta punctata (assembly GCA_004363535.1). Classification (NCBI taxonomy): domain Eukaryota; kingdom Metazoa; phylum Chordata; class Mammalia; order Rodentia; family Dasyproctidae; genus Dasyprocta; species Dasyprocta punctata. The sequence goes on along the minus strand of RJWM01007805.1, from coordinate 52,753 downwards.
CTCAGTGCCTTAAGCGCCTGCCCTGGCAGGCGCGAGGTTGTGAGTTCAATTCCCGGTGCCGCAAAAAAAAAAAAAAAAAAAAAAAAATGTTCAAAACCTTGTCACTGAACCTGACTTGATAACCAAATTTAGTCACAATAGACATTATTACACTTTTGAAGCAAGATCTAAAGTTAACGAAGTTATTGGCTTAAAATGTGGTTTTAAAATCATATTATTAAAAAAATTAAAAAGTTAAAAAATCATAATATGAAGTAATCCAATAATGTAGAAACTTTTAAAATATTAGCTTTGTTTTCAATTTCTCTGCAACAGCCAATATACAGAATGGCACCACCAATGGCCAGTGTGAATATTCCCCGTCACGTTTTACAACGCAGAATCCTGAGTGAACTGCATGGCTTTGATAGTCTGCTGTGAAAACTCAGAGGGCAGCCGCATGTTTCATTAGCAGCACAGATGAAAAGGTCTTGAATCTAAAATAAAGCAGCTCCTATTCTTTAAAAACAGTTTTCATTTGATCTTTTAACAAAATGTTGCTTTCATCTCTCATGACGGACAGTTTTTGCCTCACAGGCTGCGTAGACTTCAGCGTCAAGATGTAAGGTTATCACACACTTTCTAAACTGGAGCTCAGCCTGTTTAGAAAGAGACTTTTTTTGCCTTGCTAAAGTATGAGACAGGGCACGTGGCTCACTCTGTGCTTCTGAACTCCATGTGATGGGAAAACATCATTCCCTGCTGTTATCTCAACTTCTCTCTTCAAGGTTGTTTTCCGTATGCCTTGCTTTAGGAAACTCTTTGGGCCAATGGAATTCTAACCTTCGCTGAATTCATGTTTTTGACAAAAGGGATTTAGGCCCAATCTGCTGGAACTATATGAGCTCTTAAGTTAATATATTCTTATCTCATCTTTCATCACCATTTAACAGTCTCCTGCTGACTGGTAAATCAGATTAAGAATTTATTTTCTATGTGGTCTCTATTATCTCTATGTAATCTTTGTCAGTGGTTAGGAAATGGAGCCAAATTGGCCATAATGATTCATTTCCTTATATTATATATGATTATTCCCCAAAAGGTATTTTTTTTAAAGGAAGGACTGATTTATGACTATGATTGAACAATTTATATGGCTAAGTTGATCAGTTTAGTTTTTCTGGATTTTCAAGTAGAAATAATAAACACTCTGAGGTTTTTAAACCACATAACAAAATCATCCAAACTTATTATATTCATCATTACTCTCACAAAAAAATACATTCACTTCAAGCACAAATTCAGAGGGAACTGTCATTTATATCTTCCCAGGAGACTTTAAATCACTTTCTATATTTTGAAACAATTATAATTCAGTACTGATATACACTGAGCACATGAGATTAGGCAGTGGATAACAAAGTCAACGATGCACTACCTGCCCTCCAGACTTTCCACAGGCTATTTTCCTTCTTTTTGTATAATTATTCTCATTAAGGTTGTCAATATTATCATATTATAATGTCACAATCTTATTAGAATTACTAATATTATAATTGCAAAATCAATTCTTTTTGTCTTGTCATAGAGTGGTTGATAACTCTATGGGTTGATGGAATTGACAATTAAATGTAAAATTCTGCAGCTTTATCTCTGGAAAATAATGGCACATAATCAACTCTGGGCCCAAGACCCTCCTTAGCTTGTTCCATCAAGGAACACGTGTTTGTACCTATGAAAAACCTCCATGCCGACAGCCTGAGCCTGTCTCCGGCCACAGCCTGATCCAATTTATGAGGAGATCCTGTCCTTGGCTCACTAGATTTCAACCTAGTGCCTGGTGCTATTTCAACCCTTGCACAACCTCCTAAACCCAGCTGTGACTCTTTTGCTCCACAATTCTGCCAAAGGGGTTTCAGTTTTGAAAATAACATCTGCAGCAGTGATTGGCAAGCAGGAGTTACCAATCTAATATGTCTGGCCTACAGATGTATTTACGTATTTTATTTGGTGAGCCCAAAGTGCACAGTTTGCTGATCTTTCTCTTGATTTTCCCTCCTTCTGTTCTTCCTTTTGTTTTTTAATTAGTCACCAAATTTAAAATTTAGAAAATTTCACAATAAAAATTACAATACAAAACAAACCCAAAAGAAGCTTGAAGGTGGAAACTAACAATATGGACAGTATGGGGCCATGCAATCAAACAGCAAGACTCTTGACTCTCCAGATTATGTATGAGTGTGTGAGCTCTCCAGATCTCAGCTTTAAATTAATATATTCTTCCAACCTTATCCAATAAAAGCCAGAAAACAAATGACTGACATAGCTACATACTAAAACAATAAGGGGGCAGGAGGAAACACATATTTCTTAAAGGAAGGAAAGGCTATTCCTAACTGTTTACTGTGCAATATTTCTGATTTAGCCAAAGGCAGATTATATAGTCACAGAATCTGCCAGATGTGTGTTGGCATTTAAGTTTCTAACATATGTAAAAGAGTGCTTTGGGGAGGAAGATCGTGATAGTGAAAAAATTTAATACCGAGAAGAAATACTGAGAATACTGGAATATTTTCTTGGAAAAGGGAAAACTTAGAAGGCCATAATTGTTCTATGTGTGGGACGGATACAGGAAAAGAGTTGAAGGGAGACATATTTTGGGTGTACTGCATTGTATAGAAAATCATAGCATGCAAGTTCTCCACTGACCAGTGTGAAAGTAGGGTCTATAAAATCACCTAAAGACTCTAATTTTCCTTTTAAAGCTAAATATCCATGACTTTTAACTAGAAGGAGATGTTTTATTGGAACAATGAATTTTTTCTACTTTGCTCTGAGGAATAAATACATGTAAATAAGGGAAACACAGAAAGAGTAAAGATAGGCAACAGTCTTGAACATTGGATATCATTTGGAGCCAATGGAAGGAAAAAAAAAACCAAAACCCTAACAATTTTGAACATAGGAAACTAGGGTAGAAACAAATAGATCCATTTATTGATAATGAACTGATTTTTGGGTTGTTGAGTTTCACAATTTTATTTTTATATTTTAAATAAATGCTATATATGTTGCCATGCATAAAATAATGTAACAGGAAAAAATTCAAACAAAATTTACTACTTTTGGAAGAACTGTTAAAACTTTTATGGCCCAATTTTTGCAAACAATGATATTCTGACTCAAATCTGTGGATAAAGTCTTTATAATCTACTTACATCATAAAATCTAATATTTGGAGTTAGGCACTGTAACAATGTATGGTATTGACCAAAAATATGAGAAATATGAATGTAAAAAGACTTTTAAAATCTTTCTAAAAATGCATATATATTTGAAAATAGGTATAAAGTAGAATATTATTGTCACTTCTATATAAACAGAGTTTCAAATGGTGTAACAAATATGGCATTCCTCTGTTGAACAAGTAGGTCTCAAGTCTCTACCACACCTCATGGCACAAATCTAGAATTGGAAATGATGTGCAAAATAGTCACATTTCATTGATGCTCAAGTTACAGGGGGTTAGGAGAGGCAATGAGATGCCAAATAATCAATCAGATTAAATCACAGTCCTGTGGGCAGCACAGATAATCAACTGGGGGACCATGGCAGAGACAGTAAGGATGCAGGGAAAGGGAGCTCACACAAGCTGATCGGAGATGACTTCTCTGAGGATATGGTCACTGAGCAAAATATTACTGTTAAAGAAATTGCCAGAGCAACAACACTAAAAGTGAACAAGGCAGGAGTATCAGAAAGAAAGAAGCAGACCTACATGCCTGAAGTCATAAATTTGCAAGGGTTTTCAGGTGAAGGTCTGATGTCCTTGACCACCAAGATGAAGTTTCCCACAATTAAATTCATCAGTTTCATTAAGCTCAATCACCATACATTTATTTCACATTCTGATCTATTTTCTTCGATATAACTTCCTATCATATCCCAGAATTCCCAGGCCTTTTTTGTATCTTTTCTCAGAGAGCACCGGTAATATTCAATCTCATGTATTTAGCCACCAACTAGATTTCTATTTGATGTTCCTACAGGATCCTAAAACTCAGCATCAATGCCTAACATATGAGTCCTCTCATTAATGAATTTCCCTTTATGTTGTTCCCTGCCCCTGTGCACCAAGTTGACTGTTCGAAGCCGGAGTCACCCTCAACTCTGTTGTCCCAGTTACCCATGTTAAGCCATGATGATTATTGACTTGAATTCCTAGCTTTTGTTTTATTTATGTTTTCTACTCCATCATTACCATTCCTTTAGTAATCCTCACCTCACCTATATTATTAAACTGACTTTCTTATTCTACCTTCCTCATGTCTCACCTTTCCTCAATTTTCATTTCATACAATTTTCACAGGAAATTTATTAAAAGGCATATCTGATTTAAAACCCGCCAGGTGATTTCCTTGCTTAGTGAACAAAGCTTCAACTTTTCATGAAGCATCTGGTCCCTGACTCCTTTCCATGACACTCACATGCAGACCGAGCCTGGCGGTGTGCAAATTGAACGGATGGCTCACTCTGCCACACACGAACTTCTGTTGCAGGCTGGAGAGTAAGCATTGCACTTCTCTGTTAATTTGCCTCTTTTGTTCATATGTTTCATGGATCCTGAGTACGCAGGGCAGAAACTGCTGGTTAGTAAGTCCTGAGAATCTTCTGTTGAATGGCTTAGGAGTGACTTAAATTCTATCAATTTAATTTTTAGAAAAATCTCAAACTATTATTTTCTTTCCATCATCCTTGCCAGTGGTTAAGTCTGTGTTTCATCAGCCATTGCTTGGACGGTGTCAGAAACTTCTGAAGTGACCCAGTCACATCATTCTCAACTCCATCTGTACTACAGCTGCCAGAGCTCAGATCTGTTCATATCACTCCCTGCCTTAAACTGCAGTTGCTCAATACTTCTTGGGATCAGGAATCTTTCCAGTCATTCCTTGGATTTCTTTGCAGGCATCATATGGGAAATACACGCCAGTTACAGCAAGCTACTGACAATTTTCAAATACATTATGCTGCTTCTTGCCTTGTATTGACTTCTTCCTTTTCCCAAGACCTCTCCCTACTTCTCCATCTTTTGCACCACCGCCTCCCCAGATTATTCACCTTGCTTTACCTCTTCTACAACTATGAATCAAATCAAGCATTACCCTTCTCATGGAAGACTTCCTGATTTCTACTTAGCTATAGTAAACAAACTTTTCTGGATCCCAATAGTACACACTGCACACGTTGAGTATCGAACATCTTATCCTTTAGTTTTTCAGCCATTTTTTAGTATATCTTTAGTAAGGGCAGGGGTCTGGGAGTATTTTTAATGAATTCTGACATGTGGCATAATGCCCAGGAAATAGAGGGTCATAAAAATGTTTGGAATACAAAAGAAATATTAACATTCTTCATTTTGTTCTATGTGTATGTACAGTCTTCAAATAATTATACAAGCAAAATAACAATGAATTGTACTGATTTTGCACGAGTCTGAAAATTAATGGGGGTAGCAAAATGCTGTTGCGTCTCTTACTTTTATTAAGAAATATATAACAAAGACATGGTCCCTCTTGAGAAATACTAGGTTATTTCAGAGAAATGAATAATGAGTTCAGCACTTCTTGGAAACCCTGGGAGCTTTTTGAGCAGTATTCCAGTGACAGTTTTGACATGCAGGGAAACAATTCGTTGTGATGTGGTGAAGTGGAGAAGAATGATGGTAACAACAAGTAAAATTGAATTTGAAAGTAAGAACACTCACAAAAGAACATGGTTGGCAGAAGCTCCAAGGTTAAATTAAAAAAATGTGAATATGTATAGGATTAAGCAAATTTAACAAATTAAACAAACAAATACACATTTGAAGCCTATTTCACATGGTTAAAGTACTTTATGATCTTCTAAAGGTAATCTTCAACATCTACTCAGTGATTCACTTTTACAGTCCTAAAGGGAACAAGGTAAATCTATGCCTAATGGTGTGCAGTAAGTTCAAAAAGTCATGACTAAGTGAAATGAAACTACTGCCCAGAACAGTGTGCGTGGGTGTATGTGTACCCACATGTGTGTGCAAGATATATACATCCATACATATATACTCTCTCTCTACCTTTCTCCATCCCATATGCATATGTATATATACACACACACACACACACACACAGATATATATATATATATATGCATCTGTATAATACATATGCATATCCTAACAACCAAAAAGGAAATACCAAATGTTACAAGTTCATATGTACATATGTATGTACACTATATAAATAGAAATACATATGTATATACATAAGTACACATATCTATACTTTTCTGTGTCTATATACAAATAGTATTTCCAGAAAGATGACTGTGGAGTAGAGTTTAGAGGTCTGATATTGGGAGAAAAACACATTTTTCATTGTTTAACATTTCACAGTTTATAAATATAAATAGCCACATGTAGCATAAAAATTGTGGGAAGAAACAAAATGTTAAAGAATGTAAATAAATAAAACCAGAGATTATTGTGAAACTCAACTATTCACTTTAAGAAAATTACATGCTGCGGTTATCCTAACCATCAATACACTTTGCATGTAGACCAATGATGGGAACAAAACATAGCACTGTATTTCTTTAAGAAAATAAAGTATTCAATCAGAAGATTTTAAATAAATCAGTTTAGCAATATTAATAGTAATTAGTGATTTCGAGATGATTTCAGGATGGCTGTTAGGAATAGCATTTTTAAACTCAATGACTTTTTCCCTTTCAGCCGGTGAAATTTCAGCTCTTGAGGGTAAATATCATCTCCACGTGCAAATGGGAGGAGCTGTAGGCTCAGGATGATAGATTCAGAGCAATGCTACATGTTCTTGACTACTGCTTGCCATTGTCAAAGTAAGGATTCTAAATATTTCTGTCTCTTTCTAGAAGATGTAACTTTATACACTGTATTTCAATTTCTAAGCCTCTCCTTCTAAAGTTATAAAATTCATGACTTTCCAAATGGTATAAAAATAAATTATTAAACACTAAAATAAATTTCCATGAACACTAGTGAAGTAATAAGTTGGAGATTAGAAAATGAGTTGTGTTGGACTTAGACAAACCTGGATTTGAATCCAAATCTGCCGTTTGCAGATTCTGTGAATCTGGGATAAATACTGGTTGCACAAGTCTCATTGTCCCCTTTGCAAATGGCAAATGTATCTCACCAGGTTATTTGAAAAGATTAGAAGAAAAATGCAAATAATACATTAAACACATGACACATAGTTGATGCTAAGATGTTAATATTGTAACACACTCAATGGTTGTAAATCCAACTAATACAACATAATTTTTATGTTATAATTAGAAATTAAGAATTAGGACTAAGCCACATGGGAAATGTAGGTAATAAGCAGGGAGGATGTGTACACTGGGGAACAGACGTAAGCCAGCTTTCATTTGTCGCCTTCTTAGACCTGAAAGCCCACTCTAAGAGACCCTGTTCACTATGGCCTTATCTTATGAATATATCAGTCATATCTCTTTTGAAAACCTATGCTTTGGGATATAGGAAAATCATAATATTCCATCAATGCCAAGATCCTGAGAGTTTGAAGTATAGATTATGTGTCCCACAAAGCATCCAAGGCCACCTGGTGGTCATTCATGTCTATGCACAAGGGTCGAGTTAAGGAGGAAAATATGTATTACCAATAATCTGCACAATTATCTCACAGACAATTGAGTTTAATGGAAGCAAAAGTATCAAAATTTTCTTACTCTTGCCTTTGTCCAAGTGTTGAGAGGATGAGTCTGCCAAAAGGAACTTTTGATAAATTGGTAAATGACTACGAATTCCTTCATGTGAAAATCCCGGGCCTCATCTCTTCAGCATATTTGCTCATATTGTACAAAAAGCCAGTGGGGGGGGGCACAGCTTTTCTTATTGTTCTGCAGTATAACAGTGTAATATATTAAATAATTATGAATGAATTGTATGTAGTAAGGAATTTTCAAAAATACTGCCTGTATCCTTTATAATGCCTTTGGGGAGGCTCCAGAGATCTGATTCTTGGGCCAGTGTTAGGATACTTCAGGGCTTCTTACCCTTAATATTATTGATATTTAGAGCATAAAGATTATTTGCCGTGAGTGGGGATAGTCAACTTGCTGTAAGATTCCATGACTTGTACCAACTGGATGCCCACTCCCATTGTGACAATCATACATGTCTCTAGACATTCAAATTCTTCCTGAGGTGGAGGCTAATTTCCCCTGATTGAGAAGCACTGAATTTACTGTATAAACAGGCCATTTTTTGCAACCCTAAATATATTCAGCTTAAAATAAATACATATGTACATATACAAACAGTGTATGTACATATATTATTTATAATATTACGTACGTCTATTTCTTTGTGGAGCATATACTCTGGTAGATAAGTCAATAGGAAAATAAATTGATTAACAATAAGTTCAAATCAGAATAAATGATGTGAAGGAAATTGATTAAATGATGAAATAGACTACCTACGCAATAGATTTTTACTTAAATAGGTTGTCAGAGAAGGTCTTCTGGCAAGATTTTTGAGTAGTGATCAGCATTTAGGGAAGCCTGAAAGACAAGGAGTTTTCTGTGATAAAATTCAGAAATGTGCTTCTGGTAGAGGAATGAACATGTGAAAAGGTTACAGATAGAACAGAGTTTACCTACAATGTATACACACTGACTGTGGTAGCGAACCAAGTAGACCAACACATCTTTCATTGTGCAGCCCGGAGAAGCACCCTTTGTAAGAAATCAGGGAAAATCATATCCAAGGAGAATCACAGAAGACAACCTGTTGGTATGATTAGCAGAGAGGAAGCAAGAAATATGACACACGGATGTGTGAAATTTCTAAGAAACACTTTCCAGTAGAAATGGGTAAAAGGAGTATGTCTTAAAAGATGAGTGTGTGGAGGTTTGGAGTCTTGAGGGAATAAAAGACTGGGGAACATGAAAATGAAGACAGTGTGAAAAGAGATCACTGTGCTCACTGAAAAATGACTGACAGATTGCCTGGGCCAACTAGAGGAAAACATAAGGCACACCTGATGTCTCCTGCCACGCAGCATGCAGAAAGAAATATTGCCAGTGTACTCCAACATTTGGGGGCATTTTTAAATGACTATTGAAAACAAAGAAGAGTCAGTCCCCAAGGGATGTGACTGGAGGAAGGGCTCCTCAAATTGAACTCCAAAAAGCATTGTAAAATAATGAGAACCTTAAAATAAAGTAACTATACCACCTTAAAGACTGCGAAAGGTTGTGGAACATTAGAACAGAATTCCAGATCTGTTACACATTACAGAATTTGGAATTTTTGAAAATGATGACATGAAATAAAGTTCTAGGAAAGGATAGCTTCAGACAACTGGGAAGTCAGAAATCTATGAACTAGACAGAAGTTATACTGCCTGAATTCTGTTGGAGAACAATAGTTACAATAGTGAGAGAGAAAGAGCCAAAGAGAGAGAGAGAGAAAGAGGGACAGAAAGGGTTAGGGATATGGCTCAGCAATAGAGCATTTGTACAGCATGTCCTAGGCTCAGCTGCCAGTGTGAGAGGAAGGAGGAAAGGAAAGGGGAGAGAGCGAGCAAGAAACAGGGAGAGAGAGAGAGAGAAAGAGAGAGTGAGAGAGTGAGAGAGAGAGAGAGAGAGACAGAGACAGAGGGAGAGAGAGAGAGGATACTTACTTAATGGAGGATATGTTACTTACTGATACATAGGATATACAAATAAATCATGCAAGTGAAAATATGCATTTGACCATCATTTCTATAAATTGATATCCTAATAGAATGCTTTATGAACTTAGTTTAATGTATTTATATTTATCTGTTTCTACTTTCCTATAAAATTCTCTTGGCAGAGAAATTTAGTTTTCTTGTCATTATAACAACATTTCTGCATTGAAAGCCATTGCCATTTTACTTAAGATTCAGAGGAAAAGTACTAGACTAAAAGCTTTTCTTCGATAATGTTTATACTTTTACCTGTACCAGTTTATATGAGTACAGTGCTTTCTAACTTCCAAAGGACTTTCCCATGCTTTCCTCTGTGAGGGTTTTCACGGTAACTGAGATCAGGCAATGTGATACTGTCCACAGGTCACCAAAAAGGAAAGGGAGGCTGGGACTCTTCAGCTTCCCTCAGTCTCAGACAGCTAGTAAGTGGCAGGGCTGTCTCCAGACTTCATGTTTCTGACAAATTATTGTTTTTTCCAAAACGATATGTTTTATGTATAAATTATAATTATTTTAACATTTACTTGTCCAGAATTCTATGTGTCTTCACATCATTGTGTCTCCAAGACAGAAGTGCAGCCTAACCATGTTATTATCTTTGTAAAATCACATATATCACTGTGTGACAAAAGATTATCATTCTGCCTTACTTCTTAGATATAAACAAAACAATGAAGACATTATGTTATAATGTGTGCCATATAAATAGAGTTTTTCCAAGCAATCCAAGCGATTTTAGTTGCTTGCCTAAAACTCGGGTACCCTTATATGTGTGCAACAAGAGGCCCAGTGTGGGCAGTGAACTTTATGAAATCAATGCTTTTGAGCAATCCCTATGCTAGGTTGTTTGACATTGCTCTGACACGGGCCTCTCAGTGAAGAAAAGATGTAAACCACAGTAATAATATCTTCCTGTTATATTTCAGTAAGTAGTGGATTTCAACACAATGGATATTTGTATTCCCCATGAAATTGGTACTGATCAACTTGAAGAAAACTGGCACCTCGGGCCTTCTACCACAATATATGTATGTTTCTAGAAGAGCAGATAAATGTCCGCCTGGGTGCATTTCTCTAATACACTGGCTAATGAAAATGGTCATGACTTTGCTTAAGCATTCTCTATGCAGAAGGTGTTGAAAAGAGGCAACATTCTTTAGAAGTTCCACCAACATGCACACATCTATGACCCTTCCTTTTAGAAGAAATAAAAGTTGTTACAGAAATATCTTTTTAAAAGTCACTTTCATGATACATGACTGACATATGAAAACTATACCTCCACATATACTAATGCAAGATTAGTTTGGGGTAAGGATGCACCTGTATAACTGTCACCAGCACCAAAATCATAGATACATTTGTCATTGTTCCAAATGTCCTCCTCCCTCATCATTATTATTATGCCTGTATGTTTTAGGAAAACTTAGCATAACATCTACCCTTGGGAAATTTTAGGTATACAATATTGCATGGTTAACTAGAGGAAGTATGGTGTGTACCAGATACAAGAATGCATTTAACTTGCATAATTTTAACTTTGTACCCCTAGACTACCACCACCCCATTTCCTTCTTTCCCCAGCTCCTAGCAGTTAATACACTACTATCTGGTTCTATGAGTTAGACTATTCTAGACTCTATATATCAATGGAATCATATTTTTGGATTATTTTACTTTGCATAATTGTCCTACAGGTCCATTCATGTTGTCACAAATGACAGCATTTTCTTCTTTTTAAGGACAAATAATATTCGGTGCAAATATATTTCTCTATATATGACATTGTCTTCATCCATTTCTCTATCACTGGACATTTAGGTAATTTCTCTGTCTCAATTACTAAAAATATCCTTAGTTTCATTCACTTCTTGAGAATAGAATTTTTGAAAATGTAAATTTCTTTCCTCCATGGAATTTTACTACTGTCATGTTAGAAATGGGAGGAATCTCTTTTCATAAGTTTAAAACATTACTTTTCTGTAAAAATTTCCATAAAGTTAGGACACATTTTTTCAAACTTTTTGAATAATTTAAACTTGCAAAGTGTCAATGAGGAGGTAATAATTCGGGTACATACTTTCTTACTTGGTTGATAAGGTGTTGAAATTTTACCTCAGTGCTATATTTTAAGCCTATATTTATAGAATTGAGAATTCTAATAGTGCATGATCATAATAAAGCATCCCACACTTCGAAATAATCTTCTTTAGAATAGAACAAAAACTTGTTGGTTCATCTCCAAAAAGAAAAAGTATATGAAACAGGTTAACTCTTAAGTAGTGGGTGTTAACAATGTCAACATCAGTGATTTCCCATTTACCTAAATTTAAGTACTTATTAACTTCATGACAGTCTGTTTCTATAATTTACAACTTAACAATTGTACAATAACATGAAATTAAAATGCTTTTATTCATATATGTGTAACAAATATTTGCTATCAGATAATAACTGAGAGGGAGATATAATTATGCTGATAGTAATTATTGATCAAAGAGATATCAGCATTTAGTAGACAGTTCATGAGCTTATAGGCAGATAGGTCTAGGATGCAATCCAGAATCTACAGTTTATTGACTGCACAAATTTCTCAAACTCTCTTCACTACTTTTCTTTAGATTTTAGAGAAGATATGACTCATAACCTGCAGACCTGTTTTAATTATTAGATATACTGTAAAGAAGTATCTGACACAGCTTATGGCATGAAAGAGACACTTAATTTGAAAATATTTAATATTAGTTTAATTACCCACAGGTCGAGATGTAGGAAAGCGCTAAATTCATGATGATGTGACATAAATTTATACTGAATAAATAAAATTTATGCTGAATTGTGTTATGCTAGTTTTGTCTATGACAGTATATTATGTTGATAATATATATTCAGAAAACAAAGACACTGGTTGGTTTAGATCAGACAGTGTCTGCATACACATCTGAGAAATTTGGATACTGCATGTTTTGGGAAATGTCAACATCTTATGTGTCTCTCTGAAAGATACCCCAATTGGTGGGAAGCAAAAATGCATTAGTATAGTCACACAGACCATGAGCAACAGAATCACCATAAAGGTCTATTTTGTATCTTTTGATAGTCAGGCAGGGGTAGTTCCCTAGTAGGTTAAGAGCTTAAAGGAAACAAAAAAAAAATACAATGTGACCCTACAATTTGAGTTTATATATTTCATTCCTAGATAATTATAAGGCGAAAGATTTATGCGATCTGAAGAGAAACCAGAGTATTCCTAGATAATTATAAAAATGCCCCTTACATTTTCAAAATTTTCTGGTTTATATAATAGACTATATGATCATGCTATTACTGAATTATGTAACAGAGCCAAAAATTCCTTAAGAAGGATATGACATTCAGGTTTTATCCACCAGAGTAAAATATAAAATCATGGCATAAGATCAACATGTACTCTTTAGTATATAAACATAGTTTATAGACTCCATTTCATTCTTTGTTCTTGCTTTCTCCCTGTAACAAAATTACAAACTGATCCTATTATTACAGAAACAAATTAAAAAGATAGTGTTATGGCTTGTGTCTAGATGTCCCCCCAAAACCCCATGTACCCCTAGCTAGGAGTTTTGGGAGCTGGCTGAATCTACACTGTATGATGCTGGGACTAAGGGTGTTTGATTACTACATCAGTCTACTGATTTACTTAGTATCACTCTGGGTGTGGATAATGGGAAAGCCTACCCTGGGTGTGAGTGGCACCATTCAAAAAGCAGGTGACCTGGAAGGGATAAAAGAGAGTGGCAAGCTGCTGCTCCTACTGCTGTTGCTTCTGCTTGCTGCTTTACTGCCTACTGCCTACCTGCCATGGACTGTTTCTCCTTGGGATGCGCCTCTGCTATGTCACCCTGCCTTGGAACTGCCCAACTATGGACCGAAACATCTGCAAAATGCAAACTGAAGTAAACTTTTCCTCCTTTAACTTTGGTTGATGAGTATTTTTAGTATTCTCAGCAATGAGAAAATTAAGACAGACAGTAACCATTCCCACCAAGGAGTTCTGCATAATACCATCAATATAGTAATATTTTTCAGATTAGGTACATTAATGACTATAAAAATAAGCACAACATGTTGCATAAAGATTCAGAAGCAGAGTAGCAAGATTATCTAAAGTTAAAGCCTGAGACCCAACCCTTCTTTTCTTCAGCCTATGTAACTAACAGTCACAGGTCTTTCTTCCTCAGTTAAGGTTAATGAGCCTAGCAGAGACCATTAAACAGGAAATCAATACATACATACTTATCAAGTGCCCAAAATGTTCTAGAGACTCTTTATTGATAAGAAAATTATACTAGAGTCAGCTATGAAATCTGGTTTCATGCAACCTCAAAATATAATTACCAATAAGAATAGCATTTATAGAAGGACAACAAGAAAAGAAAGATGTAAAAAGGTATTGCAAAAGCTAAATCCAAGACATTATTACAGTGATCAATATCAGGTTTGTCAAAGAAAACTGTGTGAGGAAAGTGCTTTAAGAACTGGGAGGCTGCATTCAGTTTACAAACTGTAATCAATTGTGCACCTTTTAGTAGCTATAGAGTGGGAGGAATGCCATTTCTGAGAATGATTTGTACAATGTTAAAAGATGAATTTATAAGATATAATACTGAGGATTACTACCCAAGGAAATTGCAGACAGTGGTGCACTCCTCCAAAAGATGATCTCTCGAATCACACCTTTTGCTTTTCCATTATTGGTTCAGCAGATTTAAAGACAAATAAACCTGCTCCAAACTGACCATTACCATTGTGTATGCTTTGGTGTTATAATGAGAATCGAAGGGATCAATTTTCACACTATTATTTTTATTTTAAATTGGATATTAAATTAGACATTAGCTTCCGTATTGAAATTTTTATACCTCAGTATTTAACTTCCAAAACTTACCCTTTTGTTACTTAGAGATGAAGTGAAAAAGCAGAATAGTGCAGCAGTGTGACTTTTAATCAACATATTTCTATTTCTAACAAGAATTTTCTTTGCTAGAATTTTTACTGGCATTGAGAGCAGTATGTGAAACAGCACCTTAAGAGCAAGAGAAGAAACAGGCAAAATTAAAGAGCCACATTTTTTGAAGAATAGAAGTTCAAGTATTGATAAATTTATAAAATGAAAAATCATTTCCTGCTGAGCATGGTGGCACACACCTCTAATCTCAGCACTCGGGAGGCTGAGGCAAGAGGACTGCCTTGAGTTTGAGACCAGCCTGGGTTACATAGCGAGTTGAAGGCCAGCCTGAACTATACAGCAAGACTTTGTCTCAAAAAAATCATTGCCTGTATTTTGTAGACATGATTATGAAGATGATCAGGAAGACTTGGAGTAGAGAACACAGAAGAAAAACTGGAGGTGCAAAGTGAATCTCACAGGATGAGATTGGCTCAGCAAATGTGAAACTTTCCCATGTCGTAGACAGCGTCTCGCTACCAGGTTACACGCACTGATGGCCTCCTTTAGGAGCTCTCCAGGATTTTCTGTCTTCCAGTTCAACATGGACTTTTTAAATTTTTATCTAATGTATTCCATGCTTGTTCCTCCATTGCTCTTAAAACTATCTTTTCTTCCTTATATTAGTTTTCACTATGCTACAAAACTTTTTGGGGGGCATGATATTTCTGTGTGTGTGTGTGCCCTGACAGCCTTACTTGATAATTTCTGTGTGTGTATGTGCCCTGACAGCCTTACTTGATAATTTAGCATGCTTATGAGATTAGTGAAATGGTAATTAGAAATAGTGAGTTTAGAGTCTATGATTCTGAAACAGTCTCCCTACCTTGGGCTCAATAGAAATGTTCCCAAATTACTATAATTTTATTTTTAACATAGTGGCAACTATATAAAATTAATCACTTCATAAATTAGTTCATGTCTTTAATCGTTTAATTGTTGGAATGTCTTCTAATGACCTTTTTACCTCTGGCACGGAAGTCACACCATCTAATTTGGGAAAAGACCCATTGGATGGATTCCAAAATAATTGTCTCAAGTATGTGAAATCTAAAGGTTAGACAGAGTCTAATTTCATTGAAATGTTGTCTTGTCAACTGACGTTGCCTTGCTGGGCCACTTTAGTAAGAAAAACAGAGCAGGCGACAGACACCGTTCACGTGAGTAATTTGGTGATGTGGTTCACTGCTTCGCATAGATGCTGCTATGAAAAGCATTTACAATTGGCACGAAGGGAAATTGTCTGAAAATTTAATAAACTTTTTCCTGGCTGACTATTATCCTTTGTCTTTAACTATTGACTATTGAGGCTGGCCAAAATATTTATCAATTTTCTCATAAAGGAAAATCTCTTCTGGAAGTGACATAACAATACTCCTTTCATTCTCACAGCCAGCCCTGGCAGCTGGGAAACCATTACTGTTCAACTGTCTGAAGGACCTGCTTTGAAAATGAATACAAGTACTTTCCTCAAGATAGTGTTGCTAGAAAGCTGAGTGCTGCCTTTGTGCCACTGCCCACATGTTGGAGAACCAAAACACACATACTTATTTTTTTTCCAGAAAGACTTCAAGAGAAATTCTAATAGTCATCATTAAGAAGAGCTACACAGAGTAAACACTTTGCATAGACTGGATTAATCTGTTATTGCACCCAAATATTATCATAGAATCTGAAAAAAAAGATATAATCCAATTCAAAGAAAAAATATGGTATAATACTCATCTTGAGAATAGAAAACAAGAAGTATGGCAACAAATTGAAGAATGCCTAAATCTGCTGTTACTCCAGACAGATTTTCTGTATGTGTGTGTGTTATTCATTCATCCATTCATTTATATACTATTTACTTAGGTATTCACATATGTTTTTGCCAAGTCTCAGGTATTTCTGAGTTTCTGATTTTAAAAAGGAGCTTGGGTCATCGAATTCAATGCACTGACTGTGTTTCTTGAGGTACAGAGTCTTTACACAAAGCCAACACTCAATAAACACAACCCTGGATTGATGACTATGTAGCTGAGGGTGGTGAGATCGGCCTCGCACCCCTCAGCCTTGGGGTAGCAGGGCCAGCAGCTTGCTCCAGAGAACTGCGGGCTCTTTTATGCCCAGTCTCATCCTTCTGAGCACCCTCATCTTCTGCATTTCTAAAACAAGACAGGCAATTTAGAACTGTACAAAGCCCAACAAAGCAATCATCTGTTTGGCTATGTGCTTGTCTATCTGCTATTTCTCAAGGGAAAACAAACACTGAAATGAATAATCAAAAATCTATCCAACAAAATGACTGCCCTAAATTCCTCAAAAGTTACTGAAACCTCCTAAAAAGTACACAACAGTTGTTAAACATTTGATGACCTTAGTATCTATAGCTGGGTCTTTGTGGAGCCAGAGAACTTGTCGAGTAGATTCATGGTCTGGCTCTAAACTGTCAAAAACATTTCCCTATGAAAGAAGACTCTCACAGTTCTTTCATCATTTTAGCTTCACTTGGCATCTTTTCTGTGTATACATTAGGAAAGGTGAATCTCTAGTTTCCTAGTAAGTATAAAATATGGTTTCATCCTTCCCTCCCTTGCTTATGTTCACCCATTCAACACTATTTATTTATGCAGCTCCAGTTATAGGTTGAGAATGTGACCAGATATCAGGAGCAGGCTATTCAATATGTTGATCAGTGACATCAGCAATCCAAACTATTGACTAGGAGCCTTGATTTTAATAGGACTCTCCCAGCTGACTCAGATTAACCACTGGAGAAGCAGGATAAAGACAGAGTCTCACTCTTGAGGTTTACAAAAATCTGTTAGAGGAAATATTCAGACCAATTGAGCAAGATTTCAAAAGATGCTGATGCCCAGATGGATGAGTCCCTGTGGCCACATGGCTTGGCAAGTGGAGGAGTTCTTGTGCAAATTAGAAAACAGAAGCCTCTTCTTCCAGGAAGTCACAGCTACAAGCCCAAAAGGAAGAATATAAAAAGCAGTACAGTGGACATACTGACATTTGTTTGCCAGGTACAACCACCAGCTTCCTGTGACACTCACTCACATATTCTTCCTTCCCCTCTTCCTTCTTTTTTTATTTCTTTCTGGAAAAACTGTTATCCTATAAGCCAGGGAACTCCACTGGAATAGTCATCCAAGCTATGTTATAATCTGGTTTGTTTTTAAGGAATATGACCCTGGTAACAATGGAAGAAAAAGCTGTGGGAGAAATATTTGAGGATGTCCTCCAAATCATCCAGGTCACAGGTAATGAGGCTGTGGAGAAGGAAAAGGGCATTAAGAAGCAAGGCTGGAAGTACTCCCGGATTAAAGCACGGGTGGGAGGACAAAGGGGGACTGTGTAGGGCAGAAGCTGGGAGTAGAGCCAGCGCTGCTCTGGGAGGGAAGGAGGGAGAGAGGGAGAGAGAGGGCAAAGGAGTGGCCATGAGGATTTCCAGCCTGAAGTCTGAAGTTCTCCAAAGGCATTTCACACACTACCATCCATGGAATGAGTCGACCACCCAAAGACATCATAAGGGCATTTAGCACAACTCTATTTCCAAGCATTCACTTTTACTTCTGTGATCACAGTCACACAGTGGGATCCTCTGCACTGCATGGGAGGAAAGCATAGAGGAAGGAATATACCCTGGAGTCCATTTTGAGCTGGAACCTGGATGCACACATTTTAAGTACAATCCTGCACAGATTATTAATCTTCTCTAAATCTCCATTTTCCTATTTGTATAATAAGACAGGCTGATTCCCTTGTGTAAGGGTCCAAGATAGAATGACATCTCCTGATGTTTCCAAGATAGTCTTATCTTGGTCATTTTCTTATCATGGGGCAAACACCTGACATTTACCAATTAAAGCAGGAGAGGTTTATTTTGGCTCACACTTTCAGAAATTTCAGTCCATGGTTTGCAGGCTCGAACCCAGAAGCAGGCAGAAGGTCCCGGCATGGAGGGAAGCTGCTCATATCATGACAGTCAAGAAGCTGAGAAAGGAGAGAGGAGTCTAGGGGGCAATTTATCCTCCTATGCCCCACCCCCAGCTATTCCAACTGGGCCTTCCTTCTAACAGTACATGCGGTTATGGGGTTTTTCAGAAACTAATTCAGTTAAGTATAACTAATTCAGATAAGTATAATGGCCCCATAATCAAATCAACTTCTAACTACATGAGGCATTTGGGGGACACCCCAAACCTAAACCATAATAGTCTCTGTTTCACCTGTTGCCCTTGAGTAATTATTAATGGTGCCTCTTTTCACTGTAAAATAGCTGCAGTTTGAAAGAAAATAATACACTGCTTCCTTGCCATCAAGACTTTAAGTAACTTGACATATATAAAACCAGTACGGACCTCTAGTCAAGGAATTCTCCTTCCTCCTCTCTGTATGTGAAAGAGAAATCTATTACTATAGATTTGCGTAATGGCACACCTGAAATACAAAAGCATCACAGGACTCATTTTTAGCTATAGAATCACTTTAGCAAAGTGCTTTTTCCTAGGGTAATTTAGGGAAGAAACTGTTATCACCTTTAAAAGAAAAAGCATAATTCTTCATTTTAAGGCTGCATGTAGAGTAATAAAACTGATGGCAATTTGCAAAAATATTACTGAACAGCATATACTCTGCAACACATGTGCCCTGATATTATCCTTTGTGTATACCAATAAATAGCCTCAGATCACCATTGATCACTTTTGCAAACATATTCTGGGTATGTAGTCATCTACTGAGAACAATCATGTTCACTGATGAAAAAACTTGGCAAATTATTTTGCTAAGTCTACCTGAAAACACTAAAAGTACTTTGATTTACACATAGTAAAAACAAAGCTAAAAATATTCATCATTTAAGTTGGGAATTTCATGAAACCATAGCAGTGTTATCCTGAGCACTGAGAAAAATGATTTGGAAGCATCAGTATTCAACAGATACCTAGTATGTTTGATGCTAAGCAAATCAATGGGCATCTATCATTTTGGGGGACATTTGGTAGTGAAGTGTTTTTTTTTAATGTCTTTGTAAATTTTTTTTTTTTTCCTTTTGCGGCACCAGGGATTGAACTCACAACCTTGCACCTGACAGGGCTGGCGCTTAAGCCACAGAGCCAAACTCCCAGCCCTGGTTTTTTGAAGCAGGGTCACACTATGTAGCTCAGGCCGGGCCTCGCACTCGCGTTGTAGTCCAACCAGCCTCGAACTCACAACACTCCTCCTACCTCAGCCTCCCGAGTGCTGGGATTAAAGGCGTGTGCCACCACACCTGGCTGCCTTTGTAAACTTTTGAAGAAACACAGAAAAATATATGCAAACGTTAACTTTTACTTACCTTGTACTAATACATTTTGTCTATGAAATATACCAAAAAGCAAGAGAAGCCAAAACAGATATGCAGAAAACAGATAAAGTAAACCTCTTGGCATGATGTTTTCTAAGAAAACGGAATAGTAGTCAGAGGGAAACAGAAATCAGCTTCTTATTCTTAGCTTTGCCTCTTCCTGATCATGAACTCTCAGGGACACTTCACTGGGCTTTGGTCTCATTGGTGATGAGAGACTTTGCTTCTAACATTCTCTCACCTTCAGCATGATCTCGTGGTTCTTTAGTGCAGACTCCTAACATATGACATGTCTTCCAAACGAACACCATTACTTTTCATCTATTCCCAATTCTTTGTGCTCTAACTTCATCCTAACCTCTCCTGTTACCAACACAAGTATCTCACTGCTTCCTCATCACACCACAGTAGTAGGTTTCTAAGTTCTCCTTGATACGCTTCCGCTCAGCTCCACTTGAGTAAAGACACTGAAAGAATCTGGATGCAGGAATCAAGATCCTCTCATTTCTTTAATTTTCTCTCTCTCTCTCTCTCTCTCTCTCTCTCTCTCTCTCTCTCTCTCAAGGCAGCCCAGCTCCCTTTACAATTATGCAAAATTTTCTATGCAAGATGTAATAAACAATGCTTAGTCAACAATTCTGTTTCTATAGGAGTACTTTCCTTAAAAACTCAAATTATTTAAGATAAAGTTGAAAAGTGACTTTTCTCTTGAGACAAGTTAGTCAAGCCTCTCAGAATACTAATGAATGAGCGTTCAGGAAATCAAATTCTGAATAAACTTGGCTTAGACAGCCATTACATATTATCTGACCATCACTTCTGGTGCTGCCTCAGGCCTGCCTTTGTGCAAGCAGCACACAGACAAGCTCTATGTGATCATAAGAAATTCATGCAAAGAGCAAATTCTCCATCTCAGGAGCCAAAGGCCTAATGAAATGAGGCAGAATCATTCCATTTGGCACCAGCCAACTGCCCATAGAGGTGAAATAATTCATCACAATGAAATACAATGACTATCATGTCAGGAAGAAAGAGGGATATGTGCCAATGAAGATTCTTCTCAGACCGCAGGAATTACAGTATTAACACTGCCCACAAATCTTTCTACTGCTGCACTCATGTGGAGACTCGTATAGTCCACAGAAACAAAAATGGAAAAAGAATAAATAGTGAATTATAGAAAGTAACGAACATCCTATATTATACTTTTTAAAATATGGAGTCCTTACCCTGATTTAGAAGACAGTATTTATAGCTTGATCACATCACAGAGCGAACACTGCAATTAACACTCCATCCTCAACACGTTTGTGTGAACTCCTCTCAGATAATTGTTATGTTCCCTTGGAGCTGTAGGAGTATAACCCTTCTCTTTTTACTGCTGGAAATGTTCTTGTCACTGGGTCAAGTATTTTAAAACTTCCGATACAGGATTTTTAGAAATAATTCTGGAAGGCAAATAAGGGAATCACTAGAGAGATTCTGCACAAGAAAAGATCAATGATGCACTTAAGCTGGATTGCTTTGGGATGCATAATGAACTGAGGATTAAAAGCCAACCCAGGAAGAGAAACAAGAACCTCTTGTCTGATCAGTGGGCAAGAGACCTCAGAAAGTGCAGTAGAAGTGTCTTTCAGGTCATACTGGAGAAAGTCGACATGAGGCTCAGAAAGACCCTTCAAGAAAGGTAGATCATGCAGGGCTCCCCAGGCTGCTACGTGGAAGAAGAGTACAGGACACAGCCATTCTGAAGAGCAGCTCCGGCACTGTGTAACTCAGCTGAACCCAAGCCACATGTTATTTAGCACCAATGATTGCATGTACTCTGTTCTTGGCATTTTGAAATTTGCTAATAAGGCTGGTCCAGATGAGCAGTCAGCAGAATCAATGCTGGATAATCCAGGTGAGAAGTGGGTAACTGGTCTCTAAATTAGTAAAGTGTCAACAGATGTAGAGGGGAGAAATTGTGAAAACAAAAGATGGTGTGGGAACAAAGAGAATGGGTGAATCATGGTTAATAAATATGAGAATAAAAGGACCATAAAGTGCCCTATTGTACATCAGGTGGAAAGATCACAGTATTCATCTTCAAGAAGGATCATAAGGGAAGAACTTGAGGTTTTGACTTGTAGGAATTTGGAGGCATGAGACATAAGTGAAATGTTGACAACATGGGCAAATACTTTACAGAAGCTGTGAAAATATGAGGTATTGTAGACAGTACTAAAAACACATTACCTTTAAGATGGTAAACTACTATTTGCTCAGAAGATTATCAGATTATCATGTTCTCTGTATTCGTGAGAGTAAAGACAAGAAAAAGAAAAGACAAACATCAAAACTTTCTTCATGAAGTGGAGTGGATGATGAAATCTGAGGACAAAGAAACCTTTCTTAAATCATTCTTACTGTGATATTTCAATCTCATTGTGGAAAATGGGTAAGAAGTTAAGAAAAAAATACAGTCGATTAAAGTCCAAGAACACTCTTAGTGTTTCCTTACTCATTTTTCTATAAATTTTCATATAGTTGCAATCATACTCCACCCATAATATTGCTTTCTTTATTTGAGTTTTAACGTGTCTCAATTGCTCATTCCAAAGTGACAGCTATGGAGTGCAGTGACAATTAATAGATCTAAAAGTGATTTAGGGAGAACTGTTCAATGCTCAAGTGGCATTTTTAGGAGTCAGCTAAGGCAGAAGTTCTTGCAAGGAAATAAGCAGGAAGAGAAACAAGTATCTGGAAAGGGAGCAGCAGGATTGTATTACTCAGTGTGGGACTGCTAGATGATATCCTAAAGGGACAGGTGGACAAGGAACACAATCAAAAAGTCCTCTCAGATATTTTGAAAATGACAAGGACACTTTAGAGGATATGTCTTGCTTCAGAAATATTATATGAAGAGACTTTTTAAATGAATCTGGCTATGTTCGTTATTGAGAAAGAACAATTAATACTGATATGATTAGATCAATATCTGTTAATGTAAACAACCATTTTAAAGATAACGATATGCAATATTGCAATCATTGTCAAGTTTCTATCATCCTGTTTTGTAGACCTGTGGTGTTACTGTTGTGCATTTGCTCTAGTCGTTTGTTTGTCTGTTTTGTTTTTTGTCTTTGTTATATGTGTCTTTTTTTTTCTGCTTAAATAAAAAAAATAAATGAATCTGGCTAATTCATCACAGAATTTATCAGATACTTTTATGGCACTAGGTACCAGACCTTGTTCGAAGCATTTTACAAATATTAATTAAATTTCCAAAACTTCTCTATTATATGGCTACTATTATTATTCTTCATATGCAGAAACTTAAAAGGCATTGCAAGTCTCCACATTTCTAATTTCACTTAGTAGTTTTTGGCTCCTTAGAAGTCAGAAGAAGGGCAATGTTCAATAAACGTGCACTTTATTGTTTGCCATTATATGTAATCTCCATGCTTTCTCTTCTACATCAAACATCAACAACTTTAATCATTATTCCTCATCAAAAAATTCTTTAGGCTTATTAGCTTTTTTTGTTGTCAATATAATCTAGTATCAGAAAACACAATTAAAAGAAAATAATAAATTTCAAAGTTAACTGCATTTGGATAAACAATGCAGATTTCAAACATGTGTTGATAATGTGTTTGGTCAGTTTGTTTCACACAAATCATCTACAAAAACAAAAAGAAAGAATATGAACAGAAGCTAAGTTGGATTAAATGATTCATTATAAAACAGATAAATAGTATTGTTTCCCCAAGTCAAAAAACAAAAGCAGTTTTCATGGAGACAATGACAAAATGGAAGTATAATTTTAGGAATTTTGTTTCTGCTTCTTATCGGTGCCACTAACAGAACTGTTTGGCACTTTCTTGCTTTATGGCAGAGCTTTCTTTACATGGAATATATTTTTATAGAAAGTAGTTATTTTTATGTATCTGGTAAAGAACAGACACACACAAAAATGATTCCATTTGTTAGTGGATATGGCTGGGAGAAACAGTTCTTGACGGCACGGTCTCTGCAGTGCATCTGTTCGTCCTGTCCCTGCTAGAATGCACCAGATAGAGCACTCAATGGAGAGCATGGGTCATGTAGAGATGAAAGAGGCAAGGGGAGTGGAGCTCATCTGACATCAGATGCCCACGTGGGGGCAAGTGAGGTACAGTGGTGAAACTAATATTCTTAAATGCTATGTCTGGTTTCCTTAAATTCTGAGTAATATTTATTAGAGAAAGCACAATTTTGTTCAATGAATTAAAAGTGGTCTCAAACAATTCTACTCTGTTTCTGATTTTAAATACATATTGTGACATATATTGACTAAGAGATTGCAAAGGACATAGAATTGTACAGAAAATACATTCCTACAGAGATAAAAATCACGCATATGTGACTAGGTCAGATTAATATATAAAATCCGACAAAAATATATGGAGCATTATGATTTACACAAGCAATAAGATTTGAGAGCTAAAATGTTACCAGAAAAATAAGCTCTTATCATTTGTTATCTTTCTTGCTATGAATAGTAGATGATATTCTCTCATACTCACCCAAAATCCACCCCCTGCACTTGCACGCACACACACACACACATTATATCACTTTGACAACATGACTAATGATTACAGAATCAAAAATATAACCTCTCATTTCAACATAGCTACACAAAACATTAATACCACTAGCTGACTTAAAATGTGACTTCAAATTTCCTATACATATTAGTGACAAATGGCCCCATGATGGGAATTTTCTGCATTATGTTGCTGACTACTAAGTTACTTAGCCATAGGAAAATGAAGTACAGATGGAAAGGAGCAAAAAGTAAACGAGAAAATGAGTTGAGTTTTGTCAACAAGTCAAAAGGGAATACTCTATCTATAATCTCATTTCTCTTTTATTGCCCTTTTGTTTGTATAATCTCACTTTCCCAATCCCTAATTGAAACTTTACTCAATGATGACTTGTGTGATTTACATAGGGATTCACCAACTCTAAACTGTTCTAGCCTTGCAGCTCCAATTCAAGAAAAATGATTGAGCAATGAAAATATTTTATGTCTACTGAGACTTGAACTTTACACTTACATTGTCCTTATGATTAAAAAGAGTACAGTGAAATATAGCTGGACAATAGAGTAGGCCTTTCGGGCAATCAGAGAGACAATTTGTATCAAATATCTAGCTGTGTGTATCAGAGAAGAGTCAGCAACACCTTGAAACTTCTGTTCTAGGTTTGCTAAATAAGTACGTAGGCATCTGGCGGCTGTCAGAATTAGAAATTTTAAAAATTACACAAGAAGTCAAAGCCCATTTCCAAAGTTATTACAAAAACAACTGCCTTGAGGATTTCTTTTAGAAGAATCCCAGGAAAATATTCAGATGTTGACAGATTTGTAATAGATATGTCTGATCTTTCAATAGATCACTTTATCAGGCCAGTCACAAGTTGTTCAATATTGCCAATTCTGGTACTTACAGTCTTTTTTTTTTTCTTTAGTAAATCATAAATGATGGTTTTACAAGCAATCAAAGTCAGTTGAGTCAGAGACCACACTTTGAGGACCAATAGATTGGGACAGATTCTGAAGCTTGATTCAATTCTTTTGGTACAGAAAAAGCTTTAAAAAAACAGACTAAATTTTCTCATCTGTAAATGGGGAAGAGTCCATACTTCATAAAATTTCTACGAGTTAATTGAGTCAAAAATTTAAAAAACTCTTCCTTACATCTAGTAAGCCCAAGATATATGTCTATAAAATAAAATGTGTGAAATTATTTGCATATTGTATTCTACAGTCTTCCCATGGTACCTCTGGGTATCTGTCATTACTGCTTTTCCAAATAGCTGAAAAAAACACTTTAGCTTATTAGTTCCCAAACATAGTTACCTATTAGAATTACCTGAGAAGCTTTGTAAAAATTACTGATGTTTTTCCTTTGGATGGTTCTTTCTAGGCTGAAATCCGGCCATTAGAACATAGTAAACTATATCCAGGCAATTCTGTTGTTAAGCAATTATTACCAACTATTACTTTTAAAACAAACATTATACTTCTAGACTACAACAGTCGTACTTGAGATCCTTTGCTATAAAAAATAAAGGATCAAGTTTAAAAGCTTTACTGTCAACACAGAACTTGTTAAACACTGAGGCGATTGTGTCGCGTGCTCACGAACAGTAACAGCAGGGTCATGACATGTTCGATATATATGTTAGGATAAAATAACATATATGTGCTTTTGCAGAGTTTTAAAATGTATACTTTAATGTGATCCATCACTGTATGGTATGTAGGGAATTTTAAATTACAGGCTGATTGAAGAGGTGAATCTCAAACCTGGCGATCCTGTTAAAAATGCAATACAGCAGATACTTGGCAGTAAGTACTTAACACTATCCATTTCTCATCTTGAAGCCCATGACTATGCAGATTCATACTTTAAAGAAACAGAGTTGAAGGATTCATGCCATGGGGTTGGAGAACTGGATTCAAAATGCTTTGTTAGTGAGTGAGCTTATCCTATTGGGCAGCATCCTTCACATCATCATGTATCACTTTTTCAATGATAAAAACGTGGAATTTTGCATATGAATCATAGCCAACATGGATGAAATAAAATACTAGTGAAAGTGGGAAAGTAGTAATAGAAAATTACACCTAGCAAAAATTCACTTCCTAACAAAAGCCAAAGACAACTCAAATATTTTCACATTCTCAAAACTGGAGATTTCTCAAGATCTTACAACTATTTCTTTTGAAGACACCACGGGTGCCCAGAAACCTTAAATTTCTCTGACAATGCTAAATATTTTTATAGATTTAATAAATTCTCAAGTGAATGGAATGTAAATAACTATCATATATCATAATTAATATGCTGTATTCTTCTCTACACGAAACAGAAATTAAGTTGATATATTTTTATTCTAAATTAGGAAAAAACAGTCTGCAAATGTTTATCCACCGCACCATGAAAACTATCTTCCAAAGACCGAAGACAGGTTTTATGAGATCTTGGGCAGAAGGAAAGCCACAGATTAGATTACGGTTTATATGGCTTGCCTTGCGGAAATGTTAGAACATCTTTCTTAGAAATTTCAAGTAGTAAAGAAGCAGCAGCTCTCAAAAGCTGCTCCCTTCTTGTGCATTTTTACAGACATGGCAAAAGTTGAAGAAAGACAAGTAGGGTTATGTTTTGTTTTATTTTGTTTTGTAATCCATTTGGTTGTCCACTGAATTCAAAACAGAGCTGCTTATAGTCAAAATTTTGAGTAAAGGCAAAGCTTTAGTCAAATTTTTGTCAGGAAGTTATCAGAAATAATGCTGATTATATCAAACCTATTCTCACTAGAAGCCAAAACTCATTTATGTATTCACTGCAAAAATAAAGTTGTGTAGCATATCTTTTAGACAAATGTTAAGGAAAAAGCAGAAGCAACCAATTTTGCTGTTGATAACCATAATTATTCAATATGTTTCTTATTCAAGTAATGACAGATTGCTTGCTAAGTCCAATTTTTTGTACTTATACATCTTTATCTTTAGCAAATTATAAGCAATGTGTTCCCGAACAAGTTTGAACCTCGGGTTCTCTAACTCTCCTCTTTTCATTGCTGAATACCCACCTTTAGCCCACTTCACTTTTCAGAGTTCTGTAGTTTTCATTTAGAGTTGAAATAAGAGCATTGTGAGAACTAAGTTATATGAAAAACCTACCTACAACAGTATCTAGCTGACAGTAAACCCTCAGAAACTCTCAGATTCAAAATCCCTTTTCAAATCTCCACCTCATCTTTT
This sequence comes from Dasyprocta punctata, assembly GCA_004363535.1. Classification (NCBI taxonomy): domain Eukaryota; kingdom Metazoa; phylum Chordata; class Mammalia; order Rodentia; family Dasyproctidae; genus Dasyprocta; species Dasyprocta punctata. The sequence goes on along the minus strand of RJWM01007805.1, from coordinate 24,866 downwards.
CCAGTATTAACTACATACAGCTTAACTAAATCTTAGATATACAATTTTGGGGTATTATTCCTGACTGTAAAATAGAAAAATTTGTTTTCTCGTTTTAAAAAAAGATGAAAAAGTGATGTTATCTTTCATAAAATGCTTTTGTATTCTAAATCAATGAAAACATAGAGCTATTCAAATTGGAAAATTGATGAAAAATTAAATTGAGAAAAAAAATTTGACCAACATATTTACCTTAAAATAACATCAAGTTGTAGATATGTGGTAGAGATTTTGCAGTTCTCTTTGCTGGAACTGGCTACAAAAGTATTTATTTAATTTTTTGTTATTTAAGACATTTTAGTTGAGAATTTTATAAGCTGCCAAGAATTTGCATTTTGCTTTGGTAGGAACCACCTGTCTTTTTAATACTTTCAATAGCAGTTCACCCACGAGTGGAAATGCAGTAGTTGATATGGCATTTCTGTGCTCCACTGGTGAAAGCTTGAAACTTACGCTCTTTAAATGATATTTATACTTCTAAACCTAAATCTGAGAGAATTTTATAAGCAATGTAGATTTTTAAGCTGTAGTGAGTCTCCATTTACATAGTTTTAAAGTCACTTTGCCTTGTATTCTATTTCACAAATTATTGTCTATTTTCACAAGAACCTTTAAGTTTCAAAAAAATTCATTTACAAAGAATAGTATGTCTATTAAGTTAAATATAGATGACTATGGGACACTGCTATATTCTTTCTGTGCAAAAATCTTGAAGGCTATGATACAGTCAAATACATAACACCTATGGTGGCACAAGCTTTAGCACATTCATAAGGCAAGACAATAAATTCTACCTCAAATTTGATCAAACCTTACATTAAGACATTACTACTCCATATTCATATGAAAATATCTTTATGGTAACATAACTTATCAATGTATTGTACCCTAGTTTAATTAATACATTTTTATCACACATAGAATACTGATTATACATATTATTACTGTAATAATAAGACTTCACTCTTAGATAAATGGAAAATCATGGTTTATAATATATAGCCAAAGGTAAAGTCATTCATTTGTGATAATATCATTAAACAGACTCTGGATTATGCTATAAAAAGCATAATACATAATATATACACTAATATAGAAATATAATGGAAAACTTTCAGAAAATAATTTTGCATGTTCTTTGAAATTATGCACAGAGCAAAAATGAGGATGATGTTTACAGACAATTTCAAAACTACTAATAAAATTCTATTATCCATATTGTATATATTTTCATTATATAAAAAAAGCTATTTTAAGTACTTTAAAATTTATTGACAGGCAATGGCAGAAGGATTTCCTACCTTGTACAAAGTCTTGGGTTCATCCCCTGCACTGCAATCAATCAATCAATCAATATTCCATCAACTAGAGGGCATTCATCATAAAATTAAGCTAGAATAGCAATTCTTACCCTATATACATTACCAGATCATTGGGAGCACTACAGAAATTTTGAAGTATATCTAAATGCCCTTTGTAAATTATAGAAGGTTATAAAATTGTCAGTGTTTCATGCTAATAGTCAAATGATGAATACTTTTGCTAATAAAAATGTTTTTCATCAGGCATGGTAGTGCACACCTATAATTCTAGCACTCAGGAAGTTGAGGCAGGAGGATCACAGTGAGTTCCAGGCCAGTCTGAGCTATATAGTGAGTTCAAGGTCAGCCTGCATTATAAAGTGAAACTAATCTCAAAAGCAAAACAAAAATGAAAAAATGTTTTTCATTATAATGTACCATAAAATTCTACCAACCCTATACAACTCACACTAACTAGTGAAACAAACATAATCCCTTGGCTATTCTGCATGTAGCTAAAGGAAGATAGTTGAAAGAGAAAAGAGTTAAGTAGTCAATTGATTTGTGTAATTGTGGGGAGAGGTAGAATAGGGGTTGCTTTGCATACATAATACCAATAGTTAGACTTAATTACCACATTATGGTGATACAGTTGAACAAATATCTATAAACTTTAGATTGTATTTAGTCAGGTATAGTTTTTGACTTTTGAGTCCTGGCAAAGTCTGATGGACACTTGACAAAGTGAATTTTGACAACACATATGTGGCATTATGAAAGAATGAAGTCAGAACTGCCTAAACTGAAAGCTCATTTGCAAAAGTTATATGTGTATGTATAAAGTAGAAGAAAATCAACACATTTCCAAATTTATTTTAAGTATTATTGCCTTTATATATACTATGGTCCTCTATGGAATGGTTAATTATTCAGTTAACAGAACACCGAGCAAGTCACCTTCATTTTTAAATATATAGTACTTGTTGTAGTCAGGGGTTACAGGGAGAACAACTGTACACAGGATACAGGATTTGTAATACTGTTTTATCATAGTCATCCAGAGTTAAACACAAGAAAGTGCAGGAAAATCTGTCCACAACACTAAAGACACAGGATATTCAAACAAGGGCCTGGATCCCACAACAATGTCATGCAAGAGTCCAGCTAAAGACCCAAAACACACAACAATGCCTCCCACAAATCCAACTGGAAATCTAAGAGCCCACGATGAGGATTCATGCCAGTTTATTTTACGGTTCTCTGCCGGGAAGGCCAAAGGTCAGTGGTGGAAACTATAAAGTCTATGTCAGTGGGGTGAAGAAGCTATGCAGTGAGTTGAGGGTTCTACATGGGAGCCAAGAAGTCATGCTCAAAATAAGGAGTAGGGCTGCCCTAAAGAGTACCACAGTCATCCTCAGCGGCGACAAGGTCCCGCACTCCTTGGACGATAAGAACAGTCAAGTACAGGTTAGGAAGCGCAGCGTGACAAGCTTCTCTAGCACACATCTTCCCCTCTGGAGCCAGGAAGCAATGCACAATGTGAGGAGCAGAGCTCCCCCAAGGTGAACCACAGCCACTGTCAGTGATGAGGTGCGGAGCTCCTCTGATGATAATGGCCGAATCCATATTGGGGAAGCCAGCATGACAAGCACCTCCATGAAAACCAATGGCTCAAAACAGCAACTCTTGAAAGAATCCACAACACCTCGCTCTTCTTCTCCACGTCTCTATTTATGCTGGCAACCTTCTTCAGGTGGGCCATCTATACTAAACACCAGCTGAATTACATCAGCATGGTGCTAAGTTGACCACCAGTTTTTAATCCATAACAGTACTCATTTTGCTGAGCTAGTGGGAAGTTCACAATACTATTACTAACATTAGCTACAGTACCATTGTAGCTAATGAATTTGCCCTTTATAGAAAGCTTGAATGGCAAAACCATAATTCGGATCAGATTTATTTTTGCTTTTAACATGAAAGTGATCAAGGCTCTAATCCAAATAATACAAGTCATACAAGTGGAATTCATTTTGTTTTCAAAAGCAAAACATTAGTTTAAACGATCATTAATATTATGATATATTATTAATCACCTAGGATGTTCATTATACTAAACCATTTTATGTTCTTCGATGAGTTAGGAGGAAAGTAAGAAATTGACCCTTATGGAAACAAAATGACAATTACTAATTATATTATTTTGATCTCAACTTTTCAAAACATAAAGCATAAACAAAACGAAGCACCAAGACTGTAGAGCACATGTCCTAACAAACTGTTTAAACTGAAATTTTGAACCTTCTGTTGCATTCATGAAGGGCTGGATTGTCTCAATGTAACATTTTAAGCTATGTAGGTATTCAGGTTTCCCTGCCTAGATAAGTAATAAATATTGGAGGTAGGTATCCTAACTCTTAGAAAAATGACAATTCGTATTATAAATCTATGTTTAGTGACAGACAAAACTGTAAGAATGAATCATGCAAACATGAATATTTGTAATAGATGATGATAAATCTTATCAAGGTTAAACTGTGTTCAGTTCCTTCCCAGTTCTTTCTCACTCTTACTTTCATAACATTTTTCATAACATTTTTCACCATCAAAAGTAAGTTTGTTTGTTTATAGCTTTCTGTCTGTATCCCTACTGTATAATTAAGGCTGTCACAAGGCAGGGACTTATCCTGCTTTATTTTCTACTATACCTTTTGTGCCTTGAACAGCACCTGGCACATAACAAGAGGTGTCATGAGTAATTATTTGGCCTGTAGTGTGTAGTATATTTCTCTTTTACTGTTGGAATGATATGTCCAAAATTCAAAGGATTGATAATGAAATTGATAATTTACACCATTTAAAAGAACTGAAATTTTAGAAGTTAAAACAATTTCGTAAGTACATGACAGGATAGGACACCCAGCTAAGCCATTGCAGCTTTAAGGATTGTCCCTATTTATGATGAACTGAAAGTTTCTTGTAAAGTATGTGTTGATTAAATCCATCATGTGGTGCAGCAAAATAATAAAACTGTCAGCTATTTTCTGAAAATGGCCACTTATTGTCATGTCTTAATCCACTTGGACTTGTTTTGAGAGTCTAAATAAGAATCCCAATCAGATCAAGACATTTTCACATACTTGTAATGAGAAACACCTGAAACAAAAACAAAAAGCTGTTTATGGAGGGGGAGCATCTTCATTCTCTAGGGAAAACCAGAGAAAAATGTTTTGACACCAATGTAACTGAGTAGATATACACGAATTACTGAAATTTTGACAAGGAAAAATGTGAATTGCTTCCTCTGTTTTTTCAAAAATGGTTAGAAGTCCTATTTTAATAAACTTTTTACATTTAGTCTTCACATAAGATAATTTGGAGATGATTCCATGTTTGTAACAATGGTGCTAATATAACAAAAGAGCAATGATTGAAGGTGGAAAACTAGTGAACTTCATCAGAATTATAATCAAAATTGAGTTGCTATATATGTAAATATAGCTTCAAAATATCTAGTTAGTAGCTGCTGTATAGAAATGTGCACAATATGACAGGATAACCACAAACCACTTTCAGAATGAAACAGTGTTTAAGATTAATGGATACTCTAAACTCCACTCCACTTCATTCTGAGAATGTGTTACTTTATATAAGACTTTCTTGAAGTAAGAAGCTTTGCTGTCTGTCATATTTACAAACAGTTGGTCTGGACTGACTTAGGGAATTATAAGCATGGCACGGAGCAAACATCAGTGTAAAGTACCACCTGAACAAACTATACAGGGAATCATTTCTGTCTCAATGAACCATGCTGGAAATGAGACTACATTCTTTGTCTAAACATTAGACAACTGAAATAAAATAGTGCCTTGAATTCTGAAACTTATGGTTCAGATTGTTTTTAAGAGGAAAGGGAACAGAAAAGAAAGAAGCAAGTGACAAAGGATTTGTGCATGACTGTATTTCTGAAAAAACATACACTTTTCTTCTTTACTCTTAAAATCCGTGCTTTCCACTTGTAATTTATTGCCAAAGCATCAGCACAATAATAATTCTTAAAACTATTCAGGCTACTGTGTTCAAAGAGCAGCAATCATTTCCTTCACCTGATAAATCTAAACCTAATTCCACTGTTCATCAATCAATGATACTTTGCCGTAGTTGTGTCACATTAGCACATATGATGGTACCTTTGGAAACGTTCCCACACCTTTGCTACGGCATTGCTCTTCCACATACAGTCCTTCTTTGTCTCTCTGCACCCCACCTCTTACACGGTGAAAAAAAAAGCACTGGACTTTTGGCTTCTGGTGTGAAATTTCTTCTAAAAAGAGATAATATCTTTCTCCAAGTCTTCAAGCTCCCACACTTTCTTTGGGCCACATTTTGTATCAGCTACAAAAGTGCATTACCATGATGAAAGAAGGTATTTGAAATACACACTCATTAATTACATCAAGAGTGTTAATTCATTCCTGAAGCTGTGCGTGTATATATGTGAGAGCTCTTCAGTGAAAAAAGAGTCCCATAAGAAAACATCGCAACCGAGATGTTTTGAAATATGTGTTTAATCAACAGCTCCCATTTCAATCCTCTGGCAAGTACTGTAAAAACATGTTTTGTTAATGTGAATAATCAATCCATATATGCTTCCATTGAGTTTTATGGATTGGTGATATAAACAGTAAAAGGTATGCTGCCTAAAGAGAAAATCATCTTAAAAGAAAGTAACCAAGAAAACTAAAGGTGCATAAAAATGAATTTTCAAGAACAATAGTAACAGATGCATTTAGCTAGTTATGAAAATATGATGTATAAGCTTAAAGTACTCTCTGTCAAGAATAAGCCTTTGCTTTTAAGGTATTATAAGATGTAAGAAACCAAAGGCAACCCCATTATTAACGGATGACTACAATGTACAAGACATCTTCAGCAGGTCAAGAAATGTGCATTGAGACATCTATAAAGCAAGACATAACCAGAACTAGGGTAGTGTTTTATATGCAGGGGAAATGCAAATAGCAAATACAAAGGTTGTCTCTGTCACTGTCTCTGTCTCTCTGTCTCTGTCTCTCTCTGTCTGTCTGTCTCTCTCTCTCTATATATACACATATATATATTTACACCCAATACACTCAGGTAAGCACACATGATGTTAAGAATTCCCTATTTTTAGTACTAAAATGTTTATGTGCTTTTAAGGTGGTCCACTAAAAACATATTTTACTTTCAGCAAGAAGAATTTCATACACAAATTAATATACATATATTTGTGCATATTTCCTTCTGCTAGCATTTTCTCTTAAAGTACCACATAACACAATGCTAAGTGATTTTCTAGATCTAGAATATATTCAGGAAAAATGATGAAACTTGAAGAGAGCAAACTATAAAAGGCAAGTAGAAAACTAAATAAAATGAAAGAGCCACTCATAAAGAACACTTCTGTAAACCTCGTAAGTCACACTTATCGGTCATACATTTATCCTACTTTCTGTTCTCAGTGTGTGTACCATGGCACAGTTTAAAAACACAACTGAAATAATTCTGACCTGAACTTCAGAATGTATTAATTTTAGAATTCCACAGATCCTTCTACTCTGGATTGCGTACAACCTATCTTCTGCATAAGTAGGTTTTCCATACAGCTTGCAAATTTGACCAGACGGCTAAACAAGACAACAGAATATGCTGTTGATAGAAATTTTCAACAATCTAGAAATGGTTCTGAAAATGCATGGCTTGTTCCCAGTTGGAGTCTTTTAATTAGACTTTGCCATATGCTCATCTGGCTCAATCCATACATGGTTGCATCCCAGGCAGCACCAACACCTTAGGCACAAGAGGGATAAGGAATTTATTTTTCTAGTGGGTCACATGACTCATTTATTGTTGTGAAGTAAATAAATGATCCTTTCCCTACCCTTTAAATTAGTGGGTAAACATTTCATTCTCAAGTAGCACACTCTAAAAGTGTAAGACAGTGTTTCTCATGGAAAAAGCGCTTAAAAATTGATAGGAGAGAAGGTGCATAAACAAGGCAATAGAATAAAGCTCTCAAATAATATGGACCAAAAGATCCCTGGCACTCCATTTCTATATCCTTCTTCACAACCCAGCCAATATACAGAAGCTTAAATGTCAGCAAAACCATATTTAAATTTAAACTTTGGGCTTAGGTTCAGGAATATCTGAGGTCATCAACATCTTGACATCATATTGATTATGTTCTCACATCCAGTAGATGAACTATCAGGCACACATTTAAATGGAAGCAAAGTCAGGAGCACTATCTGAAAGTGAAATCCTCACCTTTCCCTTGCTCCAGGCCATTCAGCAAATGTGGCTACTACTAACAGCACTGGAAAGTATTATCATTCATAGGTAGAATTTTTTATTAGGAGAGTGGTTCAAAACAAAATACACATCTTTCTCAATGGTTAAGTTCCAGTAAGATTTTCAAATTATATCGATTTATTGAACAATAAACATTTTCTGTCATTTATTCCCTAGGGGGACTGTATTTATTGTGTATCACAAACATAAGCTAATAAAGGTTTGTTTTTTTAAAAAAATTGATGGCAAAAAAAAGACAAATGATTAATGCAGCAAAAGAAAAGTTAACCCTGAAGATATCCTCTTTTAAAATTAGTTAATAGTGCAGACGACTATTTGCCTCATGGCCTCACCATTATTATGAAGGAAATTTAACAGCTATAGTATTGTCTTACTGCCAAAGTGTTAATTTTTCCCTTTAACTTACCATTGAAAGATGTTAAATTCAACATACTACTAATAAGTTAATACATCAGGATAATACATAGGTCTTTAAATATATAACAAACATCTTTCAAAAAGAAATGTTCCAATGTGAAACATCACAAAAGCATGCTTTTTACATCGCACTGTCTTTGTCTCAACATCCATTACAAGTTACTGAATGCAAAAGTTAATGCTGAAAATAATCCACTGCTTTAAAAGTAATACAAAGAAAAATACTGCAGTATTACAAGATTGGTTAAAATCAAAGACTGATATGAAATTAAAATTTTATATCATTCTTCAGTGGTCGATTTGGATTACTTCTTATATCAAAGTACTAAGAGAAAGTTATTGCAATCAAGAGATTTTTCAATGTCACTTTCATGATATTACAACATAGCTTCCTACAGTGAAGGCCAAAATACAACTACTTAATTGAACACATGATCAGTATCTCACTTAAGACTAAGGCATCAGGACTCTCTATATTTTAACAATGAATTGCTACTAAAGGAAATTAAAGGGATTATCTTATTAATAATAGACAAAAGGTACTTAATAATAGACAAAAGCATAAAGAACTAAAAACAAAACAAAACAAACAAAAAAAACTAGTACTCCCAGATTTAAAGACCCAATCCAGAAATGGGTATCTAAGATGCATACACAATTTTCAGATCAAGAAAAACAAACAGCAAATAAATATGTGAAAAATTTTCAACATCACTGGTCATTTCAGAGACGAAAATTAAAACAACATTGAGATTCCATCTCAGCCTAGAAAGAATAGCTATTACCAAGGAATTAACTAATAACAAAAGCCAGAGGGGCTGTGGGAAAAAGGAACCCTTCTTCACTGTTGGCAGGGGGTGTAGATTGGTGCAACCACTGTGGAAATCAGTGTTAAGATTTCTCAAAAAACTAGGACTACAGTTCCCATTCAACCCAGATATTCCCCTTTGGGGTATTTTCCCCAAAAGATTAAAAACACCATACCACAGTGATATGTTCATAGCAGCACAGTTTGTAATAGTTAGATCTTGGAAACAATTTAAGTGCCTATTGACTGAGAAATGAATAAAAGATGTGGTAAAAGAAGGTTAAACTTGAGACTTTTATAGGTAAATGGATGCAACTTGGGACCATACTCATAAGTGAAATAAATCAGACACACATGTGTAAACATTGTATTATCTCACTAGTGTGAGAAGCTGAAAGAAACAGCAGATGTTTATATGTGTATATGTATATGTACATAGAAGTATAAAAAAGATAGTTAAGATACTTATGCTGATAGTTAGTACTTAACTGATAGTTAAGATAGTTGCTACTGATTTCTGTGAGTTCATTGAAGGGAAAGATTTATTCTGGCATTGTTCAGACAATTGATTGCAAATGTGTTATTCTCTGGGTGAATGATTTGGGGATGACAATACTCGACGTTTGTACCATTGTTGCCCCCTGATTGACATGTTTTAAAACTTTATTTTTTCTCTTTGAAAGAAAATGAATTTGAAAAAAATAGACAAAAGAAATTTAGCCACAGCTAAATATTTGTGTACACAAAACTATAAAATACTAATGAAAAACTGAAAAGTATACAAGTAAATAGAAATATACTTCATGTTCACAGATTGAAAAAATTAATACTGTGAAAATATCCATACAATCCAAAGTGATCTACAGATTCACTGTGATTCCTATCAGATTGGAAAGATCCACTAACAAAAGTATGAAAAAAAATCCTAAATTTGTTTGGGGATTATAAAAGACCAGAATTAGCTAAAGCAATCTTGAGTAAAAAACAAAATGTGAGAAACTACACTACTCGATATCAAAGTCTATCAAAATCAGAAGCTATAGTACCCAATACAAGCATGGACACAGCTTAGACACATGAAACAATGGGACAGAACGGAGAATCCAAAAATGAAGCCATACCTTTATGGCAAATAGATTTATGACAAAAATATCAGAAATACTCAAAGTTTCAATAAAGGTTTCAATAAATGGTATTGGGAAAAGTAGATATCAACATGCAGAAAATGAAATTGGATCTGTATCTTATATTATACATAAAAATCAATTCAAAGTAAATTAAGGACTTAAACATAAGACCAGAAATTGCAAAACTTCTAGAAGAAAATAAGGGGAAATCTTAATGACACTGATGTAATCAGTGACTTTATAATTATGACTTCAAAAACACAGGAAAAAAAGTGAAAATAGACAAACACAATTAAAATAAAACCTTTTGCCTTGCAAAGGAACAATGAATCGAAGAGACTAGTTACAGATTAGGAGAAAATCCTGCAACCAATACATCTGATATGTGGTTAATATCCAAAAGACATAGATCACTCAGTATAAAGAAGATAAATTAATTTAAAAACAAGTAAAGGAGCTGAGCAAATATTTCTCAAAAGAAAATAGACAAGTGACCAAAGGTTATATTAAAAAGCTCAATTGCACTAATCATCAGAGCAATGCAAATCTAAAACACAATGAAGTCCAGGTCTGGTGGCACACACCTGTAATCTCAACACTCAGGAGGCTGAGGCAGGAAGATCAGTGGGAGTTCAATGCTAGCCTGGGTTACATAGTGAGTTTAAGGACACCCTGAACTACAAAACAAGACTCTGTCTCAAAAAGCAAAACAAAACAAAACAAAAATCACAATGAGACATCACATTACAACTGTTAGATGAATGTAGGAAAAAAAAAGATAGTGCCATCAAAGATGCAGAAGAAAGGGAACTTGAATTCTGTTGGTATTAATATAAACTGACACAGTAATTATAGAAAGTTCAAAATGGTAACTATCATATAACCCAGGAATCCCACTATTGGTATATATCTAAAAGAGAAGAAATTTATATGGAAGAGATCATTGCAGTTCCGTGTGTTCCATAAGCATTATTTACAGTAGGCAAGGTATTACATCCCGTAAGTTTCCACTAACAAAAATAGATAAAGAAAATGTTTTGTATCTATATAACCAGCTGCTGTTTAGTCTTTCAAAAGAAGAAAATTCCATCATTTTGATAACATGAATGAATTTGGAAGGCAACATGTCGAGAAAACTAAGCCAAGAATGGGAGCATAAATGCCACATGATCTCCCTTACCTATGAAATCTAAAACGAGCTGAACTTATACAACAAGAATAAAATACAGATACCAGAAGCAGGAGGGCTTGGAAAAGGGAAGATGTTGGTCAAAGAACACACATTTTCAGATAGATAGGAATAAGTTGAAGAAATCTGTTGTTACATCATAGTGACTGTGGTGAATAACAATACATTGCACACTTGAAAGTTGCTACACATAGGTTTCATGTGTTCTCACGACAAAAATCACTATGTGAGGTAATGTATATATCACCTCGCTTGTTTTAGCCATTCTATAATGCATACATATATCAAAACTATGTTGTACACCATAAATATATTAAATTTTGGTCAATTTTTAAAAACAATATATTTAAAAATATTTCATAGATTGATGTACATGGTTAGGTCTCTTTTGTCATTTTTTCAGAAAAGATCTATGCTTTATATTTCTTAGAAACTTGTAATAACTGCTGAATTATGGTAATTATAAATATTATATGCTACAATGTTCAATGTGAGAAAAGATACATTACAAGGCAGTATTTTTGGTTATTAATATAACTGCAATTACTCTTTGACAATGGCAAATTGAAAAAATATAAAAACCAAAAGAATCATATATGACTTTATCAAGATACTGCAGCAATATAGCCACAAGTGAGAAAATAGGTTTATGAAGAAACATTCTCCTGAATGCAGCTCTTCAGAGACACTCCAGCTGTTAGACAACTGTTTGCAATCTTAGTTTGCAATTAAAGAACACTTTAGGGGCTGTTTAATAAATTTAGACTCAAAGAGATAGTTTATACATCTGGGGCAACCCAACTGAAGAAATTCAAATCAGATAAGGAAAGCAAAATATTTAAATTCCAAGGCAAGGTTAAGGTGAATTCTCTCATTACTGGTATTTATATAGCATGATTATATATATACGGTTTATATATTGTGATTAAAAAAATAAGGTGAATGTTTAAATTTTAAATATTTATTGCATTTTCCTGCACATCGCCATTAATCCTTTTCAAATACCTCCCCTAAGTTCAAGCACATTTATCCCATGCTTCTTGCAACTTCCTGTTGCAATTCTGGAAGGCCTCTTCCATCAATATCTTTACTTGTACTGTAGTAGTTTCTTCCATGTCCTGAATGTATTAAAAATGGATATTTTTCAAGGTTATTTGGATACTGAAGAAAAGCCAGAATTCACAGGTGTCAGATCCTCTGAATAAAGTCAATGGAGACACACAGTAATATTTTTATGAGTCTGTCTTTTCTTTGGATGGCACTCAGAAGAAAGATTCACCAAAATTTTTATCACATCTTTTAAAGGCAGTCACGAATGAAGACTTCCAGAATTGCTTGAGAAAGTGGTAAGAACAATGGGATAAGTATGTTTGAAGTAATGAGAAGTATTTTGAGGAGAATTAATGGGTCCTTTACTGCAATAGTTTTAATTTGAACACACACCATATTTTAGCGGTCCTTGTACATTTTACTAGATTAAAGTCAATGAACTGTGCAATTTGTAAGACTTATTTAAAGAGGGTGATAAAGTAGTTACAAATTTACAAGTTATAAACTTCAGTATAATAAAAGTTGAATAAGTTTCTAATTTTAAGTCTTAGGTGCCTTTTGTTTTAATACTTAAATGAAAGATAAACCACATAAAATTAGCTTAAGGATTAAATAATACAATTTATGTCAATCTCTTAGCCTGCTCAACTAATGGTAGTAACATTATTTAACTAATGTTTACTAAGGGTCCTAATTTTGTCTCTCAAGTTTCAAGTAATCACCTATTAAACACTTCATTAAATAGACACATGTAAGTGTCAGACATATTAATGCTTTAGAAGTTTAGACCATCAAGTAGAATACACTGAAAGGCTTTCCCAACTCTGTCCTATGAATATCCTCTTAACTTGCTTTTGTGTTCAAAAAATATTCTGTCACGTGGCCTTGATACTTTCCCAAATATAGTTTGTATTTTCTAAATTTTTCCTAAGAAATTTTATTTCTTGTGATCATCATGATTTAACTAAAGTGGAGAATAAATAGCAGATGCCCAAGGACTCATTAGAGCTGAGATACAATTATTACATTAGGCTCTGCTTACTAAGGACTGAGTCTGATTTAGAATCCACTGGGCTGGAGAGTCTGCTACATTCGCAAGTCAGCTCTGAAAGTCTGACAGAGTATGGCTTCAAGGGATTGCCATGGTCACATGTGCCATAGACTACTTCATGATTTTAGTCTGAGAATTTGTGCAAAGAAGATGCCATGAAAATGTCCCATCACCTGCCTCTGGCATAAAGAAATAGATAAAAATGTCAACACCATTTTCATTTGTATATAAAGAAAATAAATTGCATACAAACTAGAATCATTTTCACACATTCATATATGAAGCAATGTGCTAAGTCACTGACAAAGGCAAGACAAATTCCTGCTTTATTGTCATTGTTAAGCCATATATTTTTGAGAATTATCTAAGACTTTGCACAGTCAGTGCATCCCTGACATTTGTGCTAACATGTGGTCCACCTTTAGCAACAGTAACAAAAGATTACTGAAAGTGAGCCCTTGCCTCCAGGTAGTTACCAGTCTGTTAAAGGTGGTAGGGAGAAATGCACAGTACTGTCTCACAAATATTCTAAGGAACTTGCTTGGAAAGAAGCATTGGAAATGCCAGAATGAAAACAAAATCTAACATAATTATTCCATTTTTATCAGCCAACAAACAAACAGCAGATAGTCCTTAAACTGGTTTGTGGGAGGTAGATTTATGGTTTATTTTAGATGGATATAGCTACATGACTCATAAGAGGAAAATAAATGTGTTGATTTACCAATATGTTCTATCAATTACAGACATTGCTCTGTCCAACTGCTCTTGGGATCAGCATGCTTAGGAGAAAATGTATTTAAACTTGTCCAAGTACACGGTGAGGGCAGTACTGCAAATCAAGCCCACACAGAAAAATAAATGCACTTCTTTCAGTAAAAGCAATTAAAATTAATATTATACAGCAAAGTTCATAGTCCCTTGTATTCAAAGTTAAAATATTGATCAAGGATATTTTCTAATTGTAGTTCTCCTTGTATACTTTTGGAGTAACTTAGTGATTCTTAATTTTTGCATACAACCTTGTATGAATTTGATTTTTTTTCTGAGATAGTAGAGTTATGAATTTGCATTTTCAGGTATCAGGGGACTTTTATTTGTGTTCAGAACTGTGACAGAGATACCACTATCAGGTGCAAGTTCTAAGTGGTTTAGTATGTACCAGTTGCTATGCTGACTAATTTACAAAATTTCTCTCATTTAGTTCTGCATCAAAGACTTGAACGTATTTGTCATTACTGTCTTCTTTTCTCTCCTCCTTTGATAAGAAAACTTTGTTTCAGAGAAGCCTCTTAATCTGATCAAGGCACACAACAAATATGACCTGGACAGTGTGAATCTGACCCTGGTAGATAGGTGCTGAGACTTGTGAGTGTATTGCCAAGTTACAAGTACATCAACACTTACAGATACCTACCTGAACAGATTAAAGTTCTGAAGGTAATCTGTAAATGTAAAAAAAAAATCTATAAATGTAATAGCATGCACCCTCGAGCTACAGGAGAAAGATTGCCTTTCACTGGGAAAAAGGCAAATCAATCTTGCCTTATGAACTATATTTTAAGTGCACAGAGATATAGAGAATAGACTGAGGGTTGGCAACGGTGTAGGGAGGTTGGGGGCAGGAGTGAAGTTAGAAGGATTAACTTGAGGGCTTCTTTAGAATGGAAGTATTCTATATTTTGAGAGAAGCAGATAAAGGAGCAGGGAGTGGATCCTGAAGAAGCACTGCACTTTTTTTAATGAAATAATTCTCATAGGGAGCATTTCTGAGAGGTCCCTCTGTGACCTGCTAAGAATACTAAGAAACAGAAGTCACTACCTGGGACTGCTTGCACAGCAAGACAGAAAGAACTGGAGTCCTGCCAAGTCCTGTCTGGCTACCCTGGCAATTGGCTGCTCTGGCCAGCCCAATACATACTAAGTACATCTAATAGTATTGGGGTTAAGGAAGACCATTTAGGGAGTAGTAGGTATGGTTGGTGACATGAGGCTTTGAAGAGACTACTTTATAACCAGAGTAACATGGAATCCCTATTATACTGTATTTTATGTACCATTTAGTAACCTGGATGATAAAAACTTCCAAATCTCTTTGCAAATTTATAGCTAGGCCCAAGAGTTATCAAAACTTGCTTCTCTCTCCCCACATGCATGCATGTGTGCATGTATGTATATATGCATAAAGGGAGAATAAAAGAACAGAATGGGTCCTTGAAAGTGGTGCATCAAAACTTAGCTACATTTAAAAAACAAAATAATACAGACCCTACCATTGCCACCACTGTGATCCAGGTGAACGGTGTGGGAAGGCCCAGAGACCAGACAGAATGCCAGCAACACAGCAGGGTCCCAACTAGGGTGTGCAGGATGGACAGGCAGGACTAGTGACATGAAGACATTTGAAGCAACAATAACAACATGAGCCAACAGGTGGTAAGTTAGGTGAACTAGCATTGTTCTTTGGGGACAAAGACACACAGAATGGAAGCAGGAGGGATAGGGCCACCCCTGTTCTCTCTTTCTTTACTTTCTTTTTCTTTTCTCTTTTCTTTTTTCTTATTATTTTTTTCTTTCTAAAATGGGAGAATCTGGTCACATAAAACTAATCCTGCCCCCCCCAAACTCAGAGACCAAGTTCAGATAAGCCCTTGATTTCACCTTCATTCTTTCCCTTCTGCCTTCTTTTCTCATTTCCAAAATCTTGCATGATCATTCATTGTCCTCCAGCCTTACCTCTACTTTTTATTCAGTTATCTTTGTTTTATTCACTATCTTTAAATTTCCTTACCACAGGCTAAAAACAATCTACCAAGAGGAAACACTTTGAATACAAGCTCCATTTCCTATCAGTTCTACCATATAATTGTAGATTTTGCTCCTATGTTCTAAGGTACAAAATCAATAGTTACCATAGTTTGACAGTTTCTAAACTGTGCTTGATGCTATTGTTATTGTTAATTATACTACCCTAGCTAGGATGTCATATGTGTAGTAATAAGTTGTTCTCATTTCTGTAATGATACCAGGAAGCTCTGTAGTAATAACCCCAACAGAGTTCAGCAACAATGAACTGGAGACTCAGTCAAGCAGATACCAACATCTCATTCTTAATTAACTGGGAAGGTAGTATCTTGGGATAGACACAAACCAAGAACCTACTAAACACCGAACACATCCCTAAAGAACAGAATTTTCATAGAGAAGACTTGATTCTAGTGATATAGCTACCTACTACAAAAGCTTACAAGGATCAACACAGAAAACAAAAAAAAATTTTTTTGAAACAGAAAGTGACAAGATGTAGAAAAAAACTGCAATCTCAGACCTCCAGTACACCCAGAACAACTCCAAGAGACAAAGAGATAGAGGAAAAAGACACACACCTAAAATTTCTGAAATGATAGCAACTGAAGCAAAGAAACAAGTCCATGAGACTGTAGAGGAAATCAGATCAGAAATAATCATTCAGGTAAAAAAGGAAATGACAATAATCATAAAAGAAATGATTGATAAATCTAGAGTAGAGATAGATTTAAAAAAAGAGTATGATAGGAAAATGAAGGAAACTGAAAGATTAATATAGGAAAGAAATAGAATGCATCAAACAGATTCAAACAGATATCCATGAAATTAAAAATTACATTGAAAGCTGGCAAAACTGCTTGAATGAAATTGAAGTTAGACTTTCAGACATTGAAGACAGGATCTCAGCTAGCAATCATAAAAGGAAAGGTCTCTTAAAAATAACAAGGAATCAAGAAATAACAATTCGACTGCTGTAAGACAATGCAAAGAAAAACAATATAAGACTAATAGATGTCAATGAGAATGTAGGAGTCAACACAAATGATACAAAAAGACTATATCAAAAGTAATAGCAGAAATTTTCCCATGCATGGGAACAGAAACTGACATAAGTGAGGCATATAGAAATCCAAATAGCTAGGACCAAAATAAATCTACATCCAGACATACAATAATCAAGATCTCAGAAATCCAGCACAAGAACAGAATAATAAAATCTCCTAGAGAAAACAGACAGATCACCTATAAAGTCCATCAGAATCACAACAGACCTCTCAACGCAAAGCTTCCAATCAAGAAGAGTTTGACGTACTTGAAGTCCTAAAAGAAAACAAATTCAAACCAAGATTAATGTATCTTGCAAAATTATGTTTCAATATTAGTGGAGAAATAATATTGTTTCATGGCAAAGAAAAACTGAAGAAATTCACTACCACCAAACCAACTCCACAAAGAGTACTGAAACACCTATGTAATACTCCATTGTATAAACACACATTCTAGACAGAGACAAAAATAACCACACTTACAAGAATAATAGAAAAGAAAACATCAGGCAAGGCAAGCAGTTAAACAGAAGGGAAAAGCAGGAAACCAAAAGCAGGAAAAAAACATGGCAAAGATAAACTAATACATATCAGCTATAACCATTAATGTAAAGGGCCTCAATTCACCAATCAAAGGAAACAGACTGACAGACTGGATCAAGAAAAAAACTCTAACAATACACTGTATACAAGAAATGCATTTAACTCAGAAAGAAATTCATAGAATGTAAGTCAAAGGATAGAAAACAATTTGTTATGCAACAGGAACCCATAAAAAAGCAGGGGTAGCTACTCTGTTTACAGACAATGTGAACTTCAAACCAAGAATGATCAAAAGGGATAAAGAAGGTCAGTCACTACCTACATGTTAGGAGAAAACATCAAGAAGAGGTAACAATCATAAATATGTATACACCAAATATGGGAGCACCCAGCTATGTAAGATAAATATTAATAGATGTGAAAAATTAAAGAAGTAATATCACAATTGTAGCAGGTGACCTTAATGCCCCATTTTCACAAAGAGGTCAACTAGACAAAAAATCAGCAAAGAAATATCAGAACTGAAACAAACCTGTGAACAAAGGGACGTAGTAGATATTTACAGAGTGTTCCACACAACAATATAAGAATACACTTTCTTCTTAGCTGCACATGGGACATTCTCTAAAATAGACCATATACTAGCCCACAGAACATGCTTAAGTAAATGCAAAAGAATTGAAATTATCCCATGCATATTATCTGAACAGAGCACAGTGAAATTGGAAATTAATGGCAAAAGAAACCATAAAAACTCCATAAACACATGGAAATCAAATAACACCCTCCTGAACAACCAATGAGTCACATATGAAATTAATGAAAAAATTAAACAATATCTACAATTAAATGAAAATGCAGATACAATATATCAGAACCTGTGGGACTCAATGAAAGCAGTTTTAAGAGGGAAATTTATTGTGGTGTATTCTCACATCAGGAAAACAGAACAAGCACAAATAAACAACCTAATATTGTACCTCAAGTTTCTGGAAAAAGAAGAGTAAGTGAATTCCAAAGCCCATACAAGGGAGAAACTTATAAAGATCAGATTAATGTAATGAAAACTAAGAAAACAATACAAAGGATCAAAGAGTTGGTTCTTTGAAACAATAAATAAAATTAATATACTCCTAGCCAACTTTATCCAAAAAAGGAAACAAAAAATTCAAATTCATGAAATGAAGAATGAAAAAGGTGAAATCACTACAGATCCTGTCACAATTCAGAATATCATTAACATGTACTCCAAAAATCTTTACTCATGTAGGATGAAAAACACAGAAGAAATGGACAGATTCCTAGATATGTATGAGTTAACAAAGCTGGATCAGGAAGTTATAAAATTTCTGAATAACCCAACATCAGTTAATGAGTGAAAATTAAAAACTTTACAAAACAGAAAAGCCCAGGTCCTGATGGATTCACTGCTGAATTCCACAAGATATTTAAAGAAGATTTAATGCCAATACTCCTCAAACTCTTTAATGAAATTGAAAGACAGGCAATACTCCCTAACTCATTCATAGAGGTATTACCCTGATAACAAAACCAGAAAAGGACCTAACTAAAAAAGAGAACTACAGGCCAGTCTTCCCTGCTAGATGCAAAAATCTTCAATAAGATGCTAGCAAACAGAATTCAGAAAATCATCAAGAAGATTTATTGTACACCATGACCAAACAGGATTCATCCCAGGAATGTATGGGTGGTTCAACATATGCAAATGAATACATATAATGCACCGTATCAACAGAGCCAAAGGTAAAAATCACATGCTTATCTCAATAGATGGAGAAAAAATCTTTTAACAAAGTACAACACTTATTCATAATAACAATACAAATGCCCATCAACTGAGGAATGGATAAAAAAGATGTGGTATTTTTATACAAGGGAGTACTACTCAGCTATAAAGAAGAATAAACTTTTATATGTAAATGGATGCAAATTGAGACCCTTCTCAATAGTGAAATAAATGACTCACATGTGTAAACATCATAATGTTTCCCTGGTGTGAGAGACTGAAAGAATAAATAGGGACTAAAATGTACAATAGATATTGTAAAATGGGAAAAAATTGTTAAAAAGGAAAATGGAACTAGAGTGGCAGAAAGTGAAAAGGAAGTAATGGAAAAGGGAGAAAAAATGCAAGTTAGTTACACTATTAGTGTCTCATAGTTCACAGAAAAGGAAAGTTTGTGCTAATATCAATAGGAAAATCTTTTATGTTCATATCATACTCTGAGTTACTACTTTAAAGATAACAACATGCAATGTATTAACTTTTTATTCTCCTACCGTCTTGTTAAGAAATTTTGTTTTTCTATTTTTCCATAAAATGAAAAAAATTACAGATCACTCATAGAGCAGGAAAAGAAGAAATGTCAAAAAATTGTTAATAATGTAAAAGGAAAATTAGTAAAATCACAATTTATGAACATTCTATATCTTTGTCATGGTACTTCCTCCAGGACTCCTCTCACTTATATCCACTGGGAAATTACAAATACAAGATGACACAACTGCTTTTAATCGCAAGTAGCAGTCACTCATTTAAATGAGAAAGAATTGAAGAAGAAGTAGAAAAAGTTGTTAGCATGTTATATGGTAACAAGAGAATAGTTGGTAGTATAAGTGTAAATTCATGAAAGCAAACTTTTCAACAAACTGTGATATCTGGTGGATTACAGAAGTATTGCAAAAATAGTAGAGAATTCATAGTCCCTCTTCACCCAGTTTCTTCTCTGTTAAAAAACCTATATAGCCTCAGATTTATCAAAATTAAGAGCTCTGATGTAGTACTGTTAACTAAAGTACAAAACAGAAATCTTTCAGATTTCCATAGTTTTTGCACTAATATAATTTTTCTGTTTCAAGGTCCCATATTGCAGTCAGTAGTCTTGACCCTTAGTTACCTAAAATCTACAACAGTTCCTCAGTCTTTCTTATTTTCTGTGACCTACAGCTTTTTGAAAACTACTAGTCAGTTATTTTAAAGATTGCTCCTCAATTTCACTTTGATGCTTTCTTATGATCATTTTGAGACTATGAATTACCTGGATACTTGTACCAATGTGTCCTTTTTGGTGCATGATTCCAGGGAATCCATTATTGCAAAATGTACTTGTCATGATCTTAACCTTTAGTGAGACGGTATCTTCCAAGATTTTGCATTCTAAAACAATTATTTTTCCAGTTGGTATTATTATGTATTTTGGAAGAAATACTTCAAGACTATATAAATATTTGCTTAGAGTTTTACTCACTAATTTTAGCATCCATTGGTGGATTTTGCAGCAATGATTTCTGATGTATTCTAGTCATAGCGTTTTTATTTGGATTTTATATTTCTAATGTAGTTTTTCCTTGTATATTTATAATGCTATTATTTAAAATTGCAAGGAAAAATTGATTCACTTATTTATTTATGTCAACACAGGCTTGTGGCTAATTATTTTATTAATATTATAATATACTCTTACTAGCAGTCAGATCTTTTCTGACTCCTAGGCTCCAATCATTATGCTTTGTCTCCTGTCCTCTATTTCTATGTGTTCTTTATTTTCTAAAGTTACAAGATGTTCAGTTTTTATGTATCCTGCCCCAACCCTGTAATCAAATAGTATTCCAGTGTACTCTGTTTCTTTTTAATACAAACTGGCATTTAGAAATTAAGATGTGTTTTAATTTGTATTTCTTGAGTGACCAATGATGTTGAAAATTTTTTCATATATTTATTTGCCATTTGTATTTCTTCATCTGAGAAGTGTGTGTTCATCTCAGATGCCCATTTTTGGATTAGATCTTTGAATTTGGGGGACCTGATTTTTTTACAGTTCTTTATATGTTCTAGGTAAGAGTCCTTTGAGGGACAGTTGGCTAAGATTTCTTCCCAATTTGTGAGCTTTGTTTTCACTCTGTTGGAGATTTCTTTTGACATACAAAAACTTTTTAATATGATGAGATCCCAGTTATTGATTCTGGGAAGTATTTCCTGTGCAGTTTTTTATTCATAAACTCTCTGCCTACCCCTATGTCTTCAAGATTTCTACCTACTTCATCTTCTAGCAGATTTAGTGTTTCTGTTTTAATATTTAGACCTTTAATCTATTTTGGCTTTAGTGCATGGTGAGAGACATGAGTCTAGTTTTAGTTTTCAGCATACGGCAAGCCAGTTTTTCCAGCACCATGTTTTTCCAGTGACTGTGTTTGGCCCCTGGGTTGAAGCTAAGGCATCTGAGTATGTTTTTAGTTGTGGCTATATCTTCTGAGATTCCATCTCACTCCAGAAGTGAGGGCTATCATCAAGAAATCAACCAATATCAAATGATGATGCGGCTATAGGGAAAAAGGAACCCTTCTCCATTGTTGGTGGGAGTGTAGACTGGTGAAACTACTGCGGAAATCAGTGTGGAAATTCCTCAGAAAACTAGGATTAATGGTCTCATTCAACCCACATATTCCCCTTCTGGCTATTTTACCAGAAGAATTAAAAACAACATACCACAGTGATATATGTATACCTGTTTATAGCAGCACAATTTGTAATAGCTAAATCTTAGAAACAACCCAAATGTCCATAAACTGAAGAATGGATAAAAATGAATACAGTACTACTCAGCTATAAAGAAGGATAAACTCAAGGCTTTTATAGGTAAAAGTATGCAACTAGAGACCATACTTATAAGTGAAATAAATCAGACTCATGTGTAAACATCATATTGTCTCCCTCATGTAAGAAACTGAAAGAATAAATAAGGTCCAAAAGGTACCATAGATATTGTAAAAGGGAATGAAACTGCTGAAAAGGAAAAAACAACTGGAATGAGGAAAAAGAGAAAAGAAGAAAGGGGGTAGTACAGAGAAATGAGGAAGAGAAATTGTCCTGTGTGGAACCCAGAGGTAGACACATAGCTCCACATATTTATCAAAATCCATAAAACTCTATGCCACAAATAGTGAATTTCGCCGTCATTTAAAAACTCCACTCAGAGGCTCATGAAAAGATAAACCACAGTGATAAAGACTTGTAATCGTCTTTTACAAATGAGCCACATAACCACATTGAAGGGAGTGGGAAATAATGAAGCTGGCATAAGTAACTTCAAAAAAAATGTGTTTTGACTGGATACTAAAAAGACAAAAAGAACTGTATAAAAACACTGGAACCTAGTTGGTGAATTTTCTTTACATCAGCATATTGGTAAGGAATTCTGAAACTAATTTATCAGAATACTAGAGTTGAACAAGTAGTGAATATAGATCCTGAGAGCCAAAATTCTGTCAGAGTAAAAAAGGGCAAAGGGTAGAATGAGGTCTGTGGTCCTTGATTAGAGGTGGAAGTATCAATATGGACAGACAGAGACAGAGACAGAGAGACAGAAAGAGATGCCCACGTATGTGTGAATTAATGTATGTACCTGTTATGGTTTATGTTCAGATACTCCCCAAGCCTCATGCAATCATGGGCTGCTGAGTCTAGCGTTTGTGGCTGGTTCATTGTCTAGCGCTGAGTTTGGCGGTGTGAGAGCTGCACCTGGAGCCAGCATACAATTTAAGGGAGGGAAAGAGATGTGCTTTCCTCTTTTGCCCTTTCAGTAAGCTGCCATGAACGGTTACCCCTCAGCCACTCCACCCTGCCTTGGAGCCAGCTGAGTACAGAACAAAACCTCCAAAAAGCTGTGAGCTAAATAACCCTTTCCTTCTTCATTTTGAGTGTCAGGTATTTTGTCTCAGCAGCAAGAGAAAAGTGACCAAGACAGTACCTATATTCTGCAGAAGTTCTTTTCACTAAAGAGACCAGATGCAGTGCTTTCCCCAGAAGCAAAGAGGACACTCAGTGCCCACATCTTAATTTCTTTTTTTTATTTTAAAGAGATTAAAAGAAAACAAAGCAATAAAAACAAAACAAAACAGTAGAACCCATACAGGATTTCAAAACAAGCTGATAGGAAATTAACGATAGTCATTGTACTACATATTGTTATCTTCAAAATACTCAGATTACAAGATACAGTCATGCAAAACAGATCAAACAATATAAGTAATCACAATTTCTTTCCCTGAACTAATAGGTTCGGTAGAAAAAAGCAGTATTCATAGCACAATGGTACTGGGAACTTTCCAGACTACTAGAAAGGCTACCACCATCTGTCCCATCAAACCTGCAGAGAGTATGCTAACATCAAAGGGCCATGCAGAGTTGCTATTGCACTATATTATACTACGATAGTTCTTACTATCATGGGGATATTAATAGCAGATAATGGAAAGAGGGATGGATGCCAAGTGATTAGCAAAGTGTTAAGACAAGGAAATAAGAAATATGTAATAGTTTTAGCTTATTAAAAAAGTTTAAAACCACTTGCAATAATCATGACAACATATGGACTTTTTCTATACCCAAAAAGAAATCTCTCAATGTGAGCTTTCTGCTGGTTACTAGCAGTGGTTAAAAAAACATGCAACAATGAAAATAAACTCACTCTTTTAGGAATACCATGTCCCTGAAATGTAATCAAGCACAAAAACTAATGCACAAAGGATAGACATTGTGGTTCTGCTCGTTCAGATGCTGTGTAATTCCATGAAATCGCCTATATCTCTCATGAATTTCCTCACATGTAAAATATGCCACATAATTCATAACTATCAAGACTGTTATAATAGATAAGAAAGTTCAAGAATATGGAGCAACTAGTACAAATAAATATGTAATGAAAATAATGATAGCTATTTTAAATATAGGACTCATGTGTTATTCCCTCAGGTGATAGGGAAAAAATCTGGCTACACAAGAATAATAACTTAATAGTTACAACCCCACATATGTAGTTTTTAAAAATAACCATGATTTCAAAGACCTTCCATGTGGTTAGATCACTCGAATAAACTAAGTAGTGTTTGCTTCAAAAACAAGGAAGTATGAGCTCATAAATCTAAAATTTTCTCAATGTTTGACTCTTACAGGCTGTGGAAATTTCTGGAAAACTGAGTCACAGCTTTTTCATTGGTAATTCTCTAGGGCTTTCTACCAGTAGCCATAAGAAAACTGTCTAAACTTGATAGAACAATATACATTCAAATTTTAGTGATAGCCAGTATTTAAAGTGAAAGATGGTCAGGAA